>JACXSJ010001370.1:0-96315 GCA_014851325.1 Pentalonia nigronervosa
GCTTAAATGTTATGTGTCGTGTATTGATCAGCTTTTACTAAGTCAATTTGTATATCCTAGGATGTACACAACGTGTTTATTAAAAGCCCGAATAAAATTAAGAATTTCAGCATTTACTGAGTACAAACAGTAAAACCTAACATTAGCTAGTAAAACCTAGGTTTACCTAGTGATCGGGCATTTACGGTAACATATATACGTATAAAAAACACCTTAAAACGTTTACAAAAATTCTTATATAACGATTTTGGACATATATTAGAATTTTTTGGAAACATGGTTAAAAGTTATTCAATTAAAACGCCTATCATCACAACAAGTATTACATATTAAAGTAAAATGCTCAAAACTGGTCCTTTATTATTATAATACATATAACATTGCAAGACGTTGTTTGGGAATTTGTTGAACAAAGAATAAATACATTTTTTTTAATTTATTATAGAGTATAAAGTTTTTGTGTAAATATATTTTTATTATTTTATTAAAGGCCCTGACAATTTTGAAATTGACCAACAAACTCAAATAATATACTCGTTTAAACATTATTTTGTTTTTATAAACATATTATAAAAATATCATTAGTTCTATTCACAGAGATTTTATTCTAGCGAGTTTATGATTTATATTGTTTAAAAAAACATTAATTTATTAACTTTTTACTCTAATAACTTTTGAATAAACTTGTTAACACATTATAGGAAAAATAAACACTCAATTTCTTTTCCAAATTTTTAAATAACATTTTTTACTAAGTAGGTATAGGTACTACATATTTTACCTATTGCACATGATATTCAACATAAAATAAATGTTCTTCATATTTATAAATGTCGTTTAGATAATAGACTTAATAGAATTTTACTTTTGCCAATGAAATTTCTAGAAATAGTAGGTTCATATTTATTTAAATTTTGTATCACATAAATAATATAATCTGTTTAAAGTATTATTTTTTTTTTTTAAGTAATATTAGTGAAAAATATTACGTAAAAAGATGATAGAACGTAATATTTTTTTTTATTAATAAAATTTCAAAAAATATAATAGTGTTCAGATAACAAAATAAAAAAAAAATAAATATTTTGAAAACCTCGTCATTGTTAAAATGTTATAACAATAAAAAAATAATAAAAACATTCAAATTATAATACCTCATCGACAACAAATTAATTTGAAAAATAAAATAAACTTCATAAAAACTCTTATTTATAAATATTATATGTACATATTATATATAACATAGATATCATAAAAGCATTATGATAAATCGTAAAATTTCAGCAATTATACTGTTGAGATATTATTAAAGAAAAAAATAAACATAGTTAAGTGATAAAACTATGATACTATCACAAAGATAAAACATAATTAAAAAAATTACTTAGAGTATAATATAATTTTTAAATTAACATAGGTGTCTTTGTTGACTGACTTTACTTTTTCTTTAATACTATCATATAGTTGTCACGAATTAATGGGATTCCTAAATGCGTGTGCATGAGACAGAGAAAACAAATAATACGCTGATATGAGCTTTATTCATTTTAATTTATATCTCTCTCACCAAATCAACACCAACATTGTATTATTTTTTACCAAATATTGATCATTTTTATATTTAATATTATGTGTTTAATGTTCATTAACTTGTTTGGTATAACAGCCGTAAAAGGATACAGTATAACAGCTTACAAGATGTCAGGATCAATTATATTTTTAATATCTATTAACCTGTGTTTAAATTGTAAATACTTGTATATACTAGCATCCTCTCTTACAAAATTTGTTTTTGTGATATCTTCGGAAGTAGTTGTGCACAACCGTTGGAACTTGGTGCACATTTCCATACAAGCAATACACAAACGTTTGGCTCTTTCAAAATTTCAAATTTCAATAAAGAGGATTTTCCGTTTCAATGCCCTTCCCCATTTTGTTTTTGGGATAGCTCTGTAAGTTTTTGTGCACAAATGATGCAACTTGGTGCACATTTCTGCACAAACGATGCACAATCGATATTGATTTAGTCAAAAATGGGTTTTTCGTAAAAATTCCTGTTTTTCCTAAATTTTGTTTTTTTTTGTTTTTTTTCCGACATTGTTTTGAAAATTACTGTGAATTATCGTTTTGACCTCTTAAAAGTACCATCTATATCTAATATGCTTTTAAAGTTGAAAACCAGATCGTTTATTTCGACTATTTATTATTACATAAACAAAAAAATTAAAAACAACACATTGTCAAATTAATACAATCATCGTTCCGCTAAAAATCTAAAAATTAGGTAACTATTTATGCTGCATAGAAGATTCCGAGTGTAAATATTTTTTGAGTACGTCATTGTTATGAATGTGATAAATTTGAATTAAAATAATATAATGTTAAACAATAAACAAGTATTTAAAATATATTTAAAATTGTAAAATTGTTTTTAAAATATATTCGATGTGATTATTGAAGGATAATGATGATACTAGTCTAAATCCTAAATCGTCTACTTGATTTACTTAACACAAGGTTTGGTGATAGATTAGATAATCATAAATATTATTATTACGCGTTCTGAAGAATGTCATAATCTTGCATTTATCTAAGTTTAAGGAAAGCCCCATCGTTTCACACCAGTTAACAAATTTAATAAGGTCGTTTGTAATACTATGCAGTGATTCATAGTAATTATGTTGTAAACAAGTTTTACATCGTTAGCAAATAAGAGGATTTTACATGAAAAAATGACTTTAGATACCGCATCAATAAAAATATTTAATAGTAATGGTGATATGTGGCCACCTTGTGGTATACATGAAGTAACTTTTATTATTATTATTATTCTGATTTATTATTAAATAAAGTGACAAATTGTAATCTATCACTGAAGTAAGATTGAAACCAATTTAATAGAAGATTTCCCACACTTCACTTATCCAAAATAAAAATCAGTATATTGTTGTCTATAGTGTCAAAAGCTTTTGAAAAGTCTGGGTAGATGACACCAACTTGGTGATGTAATTCGAATACCTCTAAGACAAAAATAGAGAAATATGTAATATTAGTGGTGGTAGATGTTTTAGATATAAATCTGTTTTGATAATTTGACAGTATTGATACAAATTGTCTTTTAATTTTCTTAAAAACTAGGAGTTTAAAAAATTTACCGATGAGAGGTAGGCCAGAAATAGGACGGTAATTGACAATATCAGTGGAATCCCCAGATTTAAAAATCGGCGTGAGACGATTAATTTTCCAAATTGTAGGAAAAATACCTCGATGAAATGATTTATTAAACAAAATAAAGATTGGAATACATAAGAATTGATGACAACGATAAAGTAGAACTGCAATTATCCTATCTGGCCACTTACAATCGGAGTTGCGTAAACTGTTAAGACCCTCAGTGATTTCATTTAAGGTAAGTGAAACATTGCATGACAAATAAAAGTATTTGTCTATTTGAAGAGAATCTAATTTATTAAGGGTTGGATTTGATAATTTGTATATAGAAGAGAAGTGGATAGCAAAAAGTGAAAAAAATCTGTGATCCAGAAGCATGTTTATCATCAAGGTGCATTTCTTCTGAAATTCCTGAGCTAATTTGTTTAATCCGAACATACTCCCAGAACTTACGTAGACCTAATTGTAGCTTTTTTTGTCCTTTTTTGGTTACATATATGTGTCTTTAGAGATTTTATAGACATTGCTTTGCACGGAGTTCGTAAATGTGAAAAATTATAATAATCTCTTCAAGAGCCTGTTATTTTAAACTGTTTATGTGCTATTTTTTTGTACTATAAGAACTTTAAATTCACTAGGTATCCATGGATGAAAATTTGATTTAAGAAAAATTTTAAGTGGCAAAAATTTGTCTATTAAATTATGAAGAATATTTTGGAGGAAATCGGCTGTATCGTTTACTGATAGTTTATAAAAAGCTGCATTCTGGTGCATTTGATTTAAAGTGGATTTGATTACGTCATAATTTGCTTGCTCGAATTTCCTTAAAGTATGATCATTACTGACCAGCGGAGAAATATCTTGAAGGGGATACGGAATTGATAAAGGTGGGTGATGTTTGCCACATGGCACAAGATATTCGGGGGCTGGTTTCATATTTAGACTATAACTGGCAAACACAAGATCAAGTAAAGTGTCATTCTCGTTTTTAATTTCATTATTTTAAGTAAAATTTAAGAAAGTGTTTTGGTGTCTGATTAATTTTACTTTTTCATTTGTTTCGTTGTTCCACTAAATATCATATTTTTATCAATACTCCACGTCGCTTCTGACAAATTAAAGTCACCACACACAATACCTAAATCATATGCGTAAGCCTGTCATACACTATCAATTGTGGTAACATGTATTTCATATACATCTACACTCGCAAATGATGGTAGATAAACTCCAGCTATTAGTACGTTACGTTCATCTGGTAAAGAAAGTTTTACAAAAAGTTGTTCAACTTTATTATTAAGCGGACAAATGTTTAATGGTTTCAGTGACTTTTTAACGGCAACGAGTGTTCAACTTTCTTGTAAATTAGTACTTGTATTTCTACTTTTCTCACATCTAAATTTAGGTAATAACTAGGGAATAAGTCAGAACTTAATATACATTAGATAGCCAAGTTTCAGTAAGAACATAAATATTATATTGAAGTAATATTAGATTTGATTTAAAATTGAAAATCTCAGTTCTAAGACCATGCATATTTTGATAATAAATTTTAAGAATATTATTCAAACTATTATTATTCAGACTATTTTTAATGTTATAATAAATATTTTTTAAAAATTTCAAGCAATAATAAATATTTCTCCATTTGTTCTAAAATCAATACTTATTTAAGGTACACGATAACTGGATTAGGTAGTGTATATATTCCAGTTTTCCTGATGTTTTTGTATGCTTTCCTAATTATTAAGAATATTATGAGAAATTTCATAATTTTGAGTCCCTTATAGCTGATCTCAGTACCAACCAGATCTAATTATATACTAGAAACCATCCACAATGTTGAAGATTCCATCATATCTTCTGCTCCAAAACGTGAATCCAAAAAAATAACGACATACATTGTTGTAAAACGCTCATCTATTTGTATTCGTCGTTTGCAGTCGTTTATGGTGTCCGTGTGCTAGACATCTTTAATGGCTTATGTAGCTGTTCGAACTTGGAAAAAAGAGTGTATCGTCGTCGTTGTCGTACCAATGACGCGGGTCGTTGGTATCATTATAATAAAGTGTGTGTTATTATATAGACGGTGTATACGTATATGGATGTAAATATGGTCAGGGCGGCGGTGTTTACCACTTGATTATTATGCAAAAACATGGTTAAACGTTACCTCCGGTTAACCGGGTACGACCGACGGTGAGTGGAGACGCGCGTGTTCAATATAAATTTTAATTAATCACATCATATACTCAGGAGAACACAATCGTTGCAATTAACCGTCGATAATTAGCCCAGGCTTTATACGGTTATATAGTAGTAATTCTACTCATTCCCACGTATATATAGACATATATATATATATGTCTCTCCTCTCCCTCACCTTGTGTGTATATATTTATACACACACACACACACACACACACACACACACACACACACACACACACACACACACACACACACACACACACACACACACACACACACATGCGATGCGACGCGTATATGTTCGCAAATATGTATATATAATGTGTAATGCTTAGAGACGGTCGTCGGTGCAGGTAGTGATGATGATGGTAGTAGTGGTGGTGGTGGTGGTAGTGAGTAGGTGCGTAGTTTAATCTCCATCACAAAGAGGGTAGGTTTGTATGTGTGTGTGTGTGTGTGTGTGTGTGTGTGTGTGTGTGTGTGTATAAATTGTAACATTCCCTCCGGTGCTCTTTTATTAACATTTTGAACTTGCATTTCCCATTTACCTGCCATACCACTCCCACCCACAAACGACGACGATGACGACGACGACCCGACACGTTCATTCAGACACGACATGATAATACAGTCATCAGTCGTATTCCATCGCGTATAAGCGTGTTTGTCGGTCGATTATCGATGGCAGCTGCTTTTAAATTCTTCAAAACGAATGTATTTAGTATATAGTACGTATATATAAATATAAAATTCCCGATGTGCCAGATTTTTGATATGGCTAACCATTTTAGCAAGTGTGTGCATAGGGAAGTGTTAAAATTAATGACAATTACGAGGCCACGAGACAGCGGGTCTTTTTAGAACCACAATTGGACAATTTATGTAAAAACGAGTGATATCTAGGAATATGCGTTTATTTTTTATATCAATTTTTTTTCCATTGATAATTAAAAAAAATTCTTTTTCAGATTGTTTTATTTATTTGTCAATAGACTTGCAATGTCTACAGTATAATAAACTGAAGACATTTTGGTAAAAACTAAAAATAGTCATGCTTTATCAGTATACTTTGAAAAATAATTGTTATCGGACGAACCAATTCAGAGGCGTGTCTAGGATCAAAATTCAGAACAGGCCTGGCTATAAAAATAATATACAAATATATTTTGGGTATATTTGAAGGCTCAAAATCAGGGCAGGTCTTGGTCATGCTAGACACGCCTCTGAGCCAATGGGAAATAACTTAAACCGAATTCAATGCATGAACGATGAAAATTATAACGGGCAATATATTATATAATAATATAATACATACAAAAAAGTTTTCAGCTATGCCCCAAAAATAAATTAGAGTTGGTAACTGCTATTTAAATTTTTTTAAAAATATTTAGATGTTATGGTTTTATCTACCATTCAAATGCTATTGGCCATAATATGAATACTCTTTTGATATTATGTCCAGTATTAGATACAGGAACCCTTCGTCACAGAATTTTACCTTAAATACATGTCACATATCATTAGTTACCTTTTTAATTAATCCCTATCGATATTATTTTTGTTTTAAAAATATTTAATAATCCGTTTTGTTAGTAAATATCATTAACTATAACGTCAAATAACACAAAACAATTTTAATTATATTAAAAATAAAACTCACAAAATAGTTAAAGTAATTTTTAATTTAAAATTATCGTTGAAATATTTTTCACTGTAGATAATTCTGATTTGGGAATAGTAAGTTCTTATATGAGACGTGGTGGGTAAACGATTACATACATTAGTTCCTAAAAATGTGATGTGTTAATTCCTACACGAGTATAAAAATGAGATGTGTAAATTCCTACACGGTAAAAAGAGATGCGTATATGTTAGTTCCTACACGGCAGAATAAATTAGAAAGATTACTCTGTGATTATTGCAATATAATATTATAGTATGGATTAGGTGTATTAATATAATCGCTAGATGTGGTGCCTACACTTAATAGTGTATGGCGATAGTTTATCGATAACGCTGACATCTAAATTAGATTTTTTGACACACAAAATATTTACGAATTTTCATTACTGATAAAAATGTTACGGAAAACTTGATTTTGGTTTGATAATCTTATAACTAGTTATAACTATGCACAAAATAATGTACATCTAGTAATTTCTCTTAAAAGTTTTGTCAGTACTGTTCGAAACATCCGCGTGCCCACATATATTACAAAGTGACGAAAATGTATTATTCATGTTGAGGCGAAAAAGGCAGACAACTGTTAGTTTTAAATGATTTTAAATTTTTTAAACATCATACATTTAAAAAAAATGAAAACACGTAGCGTTGTGTTATAAATAAGTGTAGTACAAATGTTTATACTGTAGGTCAAAATGCTCAATTAATAAATACAGAGAAATCGTATTTTCTTAAGTATACACTTGCTGACATTTGAACTTTTTTTACCGTGTAGGAACATACATATATAATTTTTTCGGCCGTGTAGGAACTAACATATGTACCTGTTTTTTACCGTATAAGAACTTACGTATGCACCTTTTTCTATTGTATAGGAACTGAAATATATATTTTTTTTTATCTGCTAGGACTTGTGCAGGAACTTACATTCGTCTTATTGATTTATCTAACCATCGCAAAAATCTATCGATAACAAAAATAATATACGTACTATAAAGTTAAAACGATTTTTTTTATTACTGTAATTTACAAGTTGTCTATTGTTATACAATTATTTTAATTATTTTATCTATGTAACGAAATCTATTTGATGTCTTTGATACCAAGACGAAGGACATTGTCATCGCAGTGATATGTATTATTAATTGTATGTTCAATATAGAGCGTGAGAAACGATTCGTCGTGAAATTTGAAGGATAATGTGTTTGAAATGCTGAATAGATACAAATAATATATCGTGCAAATCATGTGATGATAACAAAATATCATATTTATTTTCGATGGACGGTCAAAATTACTGATATAATTTGTTTAGTACGTATTAACAAATTGATTGTTTTAATATTATTTTATCGGAAAATTATAGGTGTCACGCAATAAAAATTACAAAAAAATACAAACCATAACTCACTTTAATTTATAATATCTAATAAATAATACATAAAATTAATAATTATAATACTTGAAAGTATACTATATACTTTTTTATGATAATTTATTATAACGACTTATTTATTCGTAATTGTTATTTAATTTATTTAAACCAATATATTGATTAAATTTTGAATATTCAATAATGGTCATCATTTTATTCTTAAATTGATAGCCCGTTTTTAAAAATGTTTAATTCATAAACGCCAATCATTTATTAAAATAAAAAGATCTAAATTAAAAATGGTTTTATTATTTTTTAAAAAATAAAATAAAAATATAAACGCCATTAGTTTTTTTAGAGTTTATAACCGATCAATAAAAAATGTTAATTGGTTTTTAAATTATTTTATAAATAATTAAATAATCTTTCATTGAATTGTATAAGTTTCATATACATAGTATAAATTGTGACACTTTAGTAAAAAATTTATTACACTTAAATGCATAGAAATGAAAGCCTCTCATTAACCTTAATCTGATTAACGTTTATGTTTGCTGATTGATGTCATTTTTACTAAACTGAGTAAATATTTTAAGTCTAGTTATAAATTAAACATATATAGTGCATTTAGAGGTCGTGCGTTGAGAATTTAACAAATAGCACGGTTTTTTCTGGTTAAACAGTCATATATTTGTATCATGTTATTTATAATGATGGGTATATGATACCCAATCAAATAAATATTTGTATAAATTAATAAATATATTATTTCAAATCACGTTCTCAAAACAATGTTGTAGCGTACTATAAATTTGAACTCAACAAACTTTAATCACTTGAATTTAAAACTTTAAAAACTCATAAAATATGATTAATTTATCACATTGGATTGATGAAAAAAAAATATTCTCTGTCAAATTAAAATATATTTCAGAATAGTTATTGTATCGATGGGTATGTTGAAATGAAATATCTACATTTTTACAGTAAATACCTATGCCGTTGCCCAAACTATATTCTTACTACGCTATAGTTAATCCATATTATGTGAATAATAAATATTATATTTCAAGTATATGATAATAAAGATTATAAGATTAATTAATTAAAAAAAAAAAAAAAATGTAATAATTGAGCTTTGCGTTTGTGGGAAAAGTAGAATCCTACATTTTAATAATAATTGACAATATGTTATAGCATACCAGATTGTAGATTGTCTGTATACAACTGCCTGCTACGTCACATTTGAAATCTTCTTTTATAAGTGATAAAAGAAGAAATATTTTTATGATTTATAAGGCAGCTTTTACGTAAATTATTTTTTTTTTTTTTTTATCGATTTTAAACATTGTCTATTAAGTAATTGAAAATTAAAACCATATCTGATTATATTATATTAGGCATATGATAAAAATTATATTGTTTGTTTGAAGCAAATAATAATAAAAAATATAACATTTTAAATAATACTAACATCAGAATAGTAGAAGGTAACACAGATGTAAAAGTAATTATTATTTATTGGTGTTATAGAATGCCAGGAAACAAAACTACAAACGAATAACGCAAAACATGTATTTTTTTTTTTACTTTTATCAAATAAAAGGAAACTACAATTGATGATTTGAATAAGTTTAGTTGGGAGCTTGTGAAGAACTATAGTTTTAAATAAAATAAAATATATAAATGTATATGCACTTACTTTTTTTATTGTTCAAAATATATTAAATATTTTCGGGTTGAACAACGTGGTTATTAGTTAATAAAATTTTTTATTCCCCAACAAATATGGAATATTTACATAATATATGTACTGTAGTGTAATATAGAAAATAGAATACACGTATTTTAGTAACAATGTTGGCACCATCTGTGTGACAATCAGTGGATTCACGGAACGGACTGCGATTTAATAAAAGCTTTGTATATATTACACCTACATATTATATATTTTACAATTAAATTTTTGCATAACAATATAATTGAATTAAAATATAGATGTAAGCGTTTTCTCTGGTATATTCAGTTTCTTTTTTTTAACATTCAACTAAATACTGATCTGTTATTATGGTTGTTTTTGTACTCCTCTTATGCATACGAATCAGAGTTTAATTTCAAAACTTTTTAAAATTATAAAAATAATAATTTTAATATTTAAAATAATACTTTATTTTAGATTATTACAGAAATTATTTGCTGAAAACTATGATGTATACTTAATTTTCAAAATCTGCATTATATATATTTTTTAAATTTAATTATTTTGCTCAAAACTAATTTGCATTAGTATTGTATATTAAACAACCTTAAACATATTGTATAACATTACAACGAGCATAGTTGGTAATTAATTATTATAATCGTTTATTATGTCATTGCGTGAATATTTTTAGTACTCCATTAAATGTACCGAGATAAATCAAATAACTATGTAATATTAATTGTAATTTGTTTATTAAAAATATGACACACCGACTTGCATTAAAATCAAATTAATTCATTTTTCTTTGTTTTAAAATAAAAAACTTCCGTTTAGCGGTGTGTAAAGTTTGCAATACATAGTGGAAGGATCACCTATCTAGGTGCCTAGATATGTAACTATCTAGGCTACATAATAAGTAATACTAAAATACGTTAATATTTCTTCAAACAATATCTAATCTATTAGGTTTAAAAAAAGCTAAATGTAGACATTAAAACAAATAAATAAATATGATGTATTGTTTACAGAACGAGTATAATTTTTTTTCTCGTATATTGCAATAGCTATATCGAAATCGTAAACATTTCGAACGGTTATTTGCTATTATACAGTTTTCTCTTTATGCCTATTTAAATTAAAATATTAAATTATCAATCCGTGTACGCCCGGTATACTACTATAATACTTGATAGCTGACAAATGTTTGTACATAGTTTCAACTGAATTAGGAGAAAATTTGAAAAGCCTTAGATCTGTTTCGCTACCGCTCTCCAATGCTACAACTGACGTCGTGGCATGGCCAATTTGAATAAAATATTCAACGTTTTGTCATTTTCTTCAGAAATGGTTTTAAAACCGGAATGAATATTCAAGGGAACACAAATTACGAAACAACTCAGCATCTACTCTCGGCAAACAGCAAAGTTTCCAGCCGAACCCGAGTATAATTTAATTAGCATCGAAAAAAGTATTCCAACAATTTATATTGTTCACCCAGAAATAAATATTTAACGAGGTGAACAGGTGCATTTACAAGACGTACGACATGTGTCCGTTATTATGTATTATTTTATCGGTCTTTTTTTGAAAAAAAATTATCTAAGATATTATTATAGTAGGAACATACGATGATGTACGGTTATGATTTTTGTTAATCTCATAGGTACATATTGTATAATGTTGTGTAATGTAAGTACATTACACTATAATTTTATACATGACAATATAATTATATAATATATAGGTATATGTATTTTAATATATCTATTGTAATATGTCGGTTATATATATATATATATATATATATGTGTGTGTGTGTGAGTTGTTTGATATTAAACGGTTTATTCTAAAATTATTTAACTTCGAGTTTAAGTACATTTACAATTTTACGTGTAAATAACTTATATTATTAACACACAATATATTTATATACTTAAAAAAAAAAATTATAATAAAGTAATTAATATATTAACTATTAAGTGATCTTAAGTTATAACAAATAAAATAATATTATACTAATTTCTATGAAATCCAATTTTGTTAATGTTCAACGTACTTAATTATGAATAATATCTCATACTACAATGTTTATTTTATTCAATATTAAATTATTAACATTATCTTATTATAATCACAACTTAAAAAACATTTTTAGTTAACATTAAAAGTTATACAACAGTTTTATCTGAACACAAACAAGAAATAGTTTGGGTATTATTTTGTTGTAATACTGCTAAACTATGGGTAACTCTACAATTTAACAGAATCAACAACTTTACTGTATATTAAAAAAAATAAACAGTAAAATATTTTTTCGCTATGATGGTTTAAATTATTATTTAATCAATACATTTTATTAAAATATACGTACATTTAAACAAATTAGGAAACGTGATGAACAATGAATAAAAGTACCAAATATAATTTTTAAAATTTTTTTATTTGGATTTTTAAGCATTAATTATGGAGAATACCTAATAATCATAATTTACATTTTATTTTTCAATATTTCTTAATGTTTAGATTGAACTCCAAAAATGTTTACCAAAATTCTATTATATAATTAATTATTATACAGAAGACATTATTTAGTACCAACCTAACTAGCTATATTGTATTTTTTAAACGATCAATAGTTTTGGAAAAAGTTATATTTTAATTTTAATACTTAAATTGAAGCAATGAGCTTATTACATAATTACTTATAATTCTATGCTTATAATATCTATTATGTATAGAATATAATTAAAACACAAATTTAAGTAACACAAATTTGTATATTTTTCGCTGAGGATACATTTTGGCATTATTTCCATAAAAAAAAAATCTTCATTTATATATCTATAATATTATAGTACTATATATCTATAGTATTTTGTGAAGTAATATATAACTAATCAAAAGTGAGAAAATGCCATAAAAAATATATATACTATATAGGTATTATTGTACTTATTAGAGTTTGGTTTTACGAAAACCATAGAAATTTCCATGTTTTTTGAGATTACATTCACGTATTATAAGTATTATTATCGTAACTATCATTTGAGAATCGTTTATTACTTCTTACCTCTATAATAGTACTTCTGGAATATTTTGTTTTATTTTATAATATAGATTTTTTTTTTTTGTGAAATGAAATAGGTTGTAGCGTTGTATATACCTACTATAAGAATATGCATTTCAATGCTTGTTTTTTTAATCAGTTTTCATAGAACGGAACAAGTTTTAAGTGTAATAAAGTCCGAAATGTATCATAATGATTGTCACCATTGACTAACTTTGTTTATGTATTTGATAAGAATTTTACACTTGTATAGTTGTAAATTGTGTTTCCGCCATGGTATTATATTATGGCCATCATCTGGATTAAATGCTACTTCGATCGTGCTATTTTCAATATTTCTGGTTTCAGTGGATTTATTGACGACCACTTCAAAAATATAAGTTAGTACAACATGTTGTTGCTTTTACGCTGTACTTAATATAAAATAATATTTTATATTATGAGACGCAATTCTTCAAAGGTTTAAACTTGAATTCACATGATATTATATTGGGTAGCGAGATAAAATACATCATATTTAGTTTAAATACTTTTAGGACTTTTAGTACTTTAAATGACTTAGTTTGTTTTATTTACGTCTGTGGTTGTAAATATAATTATTTAAATATGAAAGTTTACAATACTTAACATTTAAAAATTAAAAAAAAAATAGATATTTATTTTTAGTTTTGTGTTTTAGTTTAAGCGTACAAATATTATGCTTCGGTTATAATATATAATTTTATAATAGATAAATTAAATAAAATGTATAAAGATCACATTTTAAAAATTCATTTTTCTTAAATATAAACATAATATATTAGACATATAATATAAACAAATTATTATTATTATATACCTACTTAGAATATATTTACGTTAATATTTTATTGCATATCAACAACATAGATAAGTTAGTGTTTTTTTTTTTTAATTTTATAAATGTTAATTGCACGGAGCTTCTTATGTAGTATTGGAAATATTTATTAAATATTAAAATATAAAAAGTTTTATATTTGGTTTGATATTTTTCTTTTAAAAAAATTACAAAAGTGATCAATAATATTGTATTTTCTTTTTGCACCAAAACAATTAAACGTTTAGTATTTATCGAAAACTCAAGAACTATAATAATAATTTTGTATTGTTTCAAAAGAAATGTAAATAATTCTCAAAAAAATATGTTGAAATGATTAAATAAATATTGAAAAAAATACTACCTACATTATATGAAGGAAAGTAAAAACTAATTATTTAAATAATTTATAGTTGTACCTACAATTATTTTAAATTAGAATAGTTTTTCATATATTATTCTATTGAAATTGCATAGTAAGTTTGATAAAATTCAATAGGATATTAATGTTTGAACCTATTTCGCATTTGATTTACTACAACTACCATTTTTGATACTATTAATATGTCCTTCCATATTTCTCTATCTTCTGTAATCTGTTCCTTCTTTAGTAATCCAAACGCTTTATAGTCTACTTTTAGTTGTGTGCAATGTCCATCTACCTTTTCCTCCGTCTCTCAGCCATCGTTTGTCGCTCTGACTTAGCTCTCAAATACAGCCCATGCCTTATTATATTACTTCTGTTCCTTTACTCCTCATGAGATGTGCAAACCTTGAATCCTTTGACATCTTATGAAACTTATCGCTGATTCTAAGCACTTCTTGTAGTTCTGTGTTAATACCATCTCGACCATTACTCATACGATTTAAGTTTATTAATATACTTTGTTTATAAGTAGAAAATTCCTCTTTGCACTGGCGTACGCAAATCGTACCATGTTATTATACATTTTAAACGGAGATTTTGTGTTAGAAATATATTTACTACATACTATATTCACTGGATACCGTACTTAATTAGAGATAAAAAAATTGGATTTAATCTTGCAGCAAGACCAATACCTAACTAACCTAACCAAGACCGAGTCTATAATACCAAGACCCAAAGAAGGTTATCACTGCAAGACTCGTAGTCTTGCTTATTTTTTTTAAACAGTTTTTTCTCCAGAAAAACACATTTAATATAGGTAGGTTAAATTTATATATTAGTAACAAAACAATATGAAAGTATTATTGCATTGAATATAATGCTATATTAAATCATGATCAATGCTGGAGTGAATTACAAATTAATTAATATAAGATAAAAAATAATTGACAATAAAAATACAAAATAATATTGTTGTTTCATACCAAGGATGTAATAATTATTATTTTATTTTCTCGAAATTGACACAAACGTCGATTGTTCGAGCACAATAACATAAGTACTATCAAAGTCGCCGCTGATTGCTGTACGATTTAATTATATACCAAAATATTTATTTATGTCGTCAACATATTTCTACTTTGAATATAATACTAATTATAGGTAGCTATTGTGGTAGGTGTTATTAAGTATTACGTTTTTATTTCTCTCGTCGTTCTGTGATATTATATCCCAATCATAATATCATGTATACTGGGTAACTGTCATAGTATAGTGTGGTTAGTGCCTCGTGCCATCAGTATTTCCCGGTAACATAATTTGAAGTATATTTTATAATATGAACGAAAAATAATGAAATAGATATCGAGATTAATCAGAGTGATTGTGACTGTAATTCAAGTGCTGAAAGTGTTACAGAATTAGGAAACACAAAATAAAATTTTCAAAATTATTTGGATAATATTTTTTAAGTATTTTGAAAATTTTATTGACTATAGAAAATAATAATTCAAGTAATAGTGGAATGTTTTAAATTTCTACGATTAATATATTTTGAATTATAACAAAAAAACTAAAATCATTTGATGAGAAATTATGCATATTAATAGTATTACACGTGAATATTATCTAACTTTGTCAAAATGTAAACTTCAGACATTCATAAAAAATATTTATAGAATTACTGGAATTTTTTTTCTTAAATTCCAGTAATCAGAGCTTATGAGGAATATTGTATTCAATATTCAAGGTTTTTGAACAAACGGAATTTTTTTATTGATAGTTAGGTATAGAAAACAACTCAAAAAAATTCTAAAATGTTAAATATCGAAAAATAGCTAAAAGAAGTCAATATATTTTTGAAATTGTGTCATGTTAATATAAACATTTGGCAAAAATTTAAAGTATTTACGGTTATTTGTTTTTAAATAAAAAAAAAAAAATAACAAAATCAATTTTATCAAAAACTGGTTTTGAGTAAAAAATCTATTTTTTCCTAAATATCATGAAGGTACTACAAAATTTTACTTTTAACCCCCTCCCCCAAATTTACCAACTAAAACCATTTTTTTTTTTTAGTGGCCAAACTCAAAGTTAAAAAACAATTTTTATTATTTCAAAAGGTGATGACAAATAAAAAAATAATATAACAAAAAACAAACATAATTTTAAAATAAATATATTCTTTGCTCAGCTTAAAATCTAAAATTAGGTAGTATATTATACAGAATTAATTTAATTATTCACTTTAGAAATGACCTAGATTCTTAAATTATTCATGTAAATTTAAGTTATAATTTTCAAATTAATTAAAATTGATAAATATTGTATTTTAAAATTAAATTTTTTTATCATTAATGCATAATTATTTTGAATAATACCAATGCCTGCGTTTGAGAGCTATTCTCTAAGATAAAAATAATAAATCAATTAAGGTAAATCAACTTAATCAGATCAACTACACATTTTTATAGATTGTATTAACTACCTAGTTTTGTTAAAATTTTTGTATTTCACCTTTTTGTGTGTAAATACATTTGATTAAATTGATATTCTCATTGGATATACATAATATGTAGATGTATTAATTAGTATCTTATTAAATTACGAAATTAAATACATTTATCGATTACGAAAAATTCTAAGTATCGGTTTATATGCACATTAAACTTGTTTGCGCACTTTTTTAAGCATTACCGCGAAACACGTAATCACATATTTTTTTTTGTGAATATATAGCGTTGGTCGAGTTATAAAGTCACTTATAAAAAAAACCTACGCTAGGTAAAAGTTTTAAATGATATTTATGGTTTGAATAAAACAAATCGGTGTAAATATAGTAAAAAAAAAAAAAAAACAAACAGAACAGAACAGAAATCACTGTACGGGAGAATGATAACGTCGACAGTGTCGTTTCCAATTTAGCACGCGCTGTACATACCTATATCCGGTGGAAAAACACATAGGTAACGACATCGTAGGTTAAATTTGTCTGGCTAAAGGTAGGAAAAAATAAATGGCAACGATCGATTTTGTTTCGTCTCGACATCATATACTACAACTCGCGTCGAACAGAAGAAGTAGGACGCGGAGGTCCGTGTGCATGCGTGCAGGTATATATAAGTACACGGCGACGTCAAATTATGAATACGAACGAATTCTTTTGAAAAAAAAAAAAAATCTATAATAATATCACGAATTGACTTTATTATTATACACATATATACTCTTCCGACGGGTGTGTATAGGTTAGGTACGCGTTTTTGCCCTCTCCCTCCCACCGAACACGCCGCTGTTCTGCGCTATTGTACACATCACGACTACAACTACAACAGTCTTCACCCTTCGGCCGTGTCGTCCCGTGGGATATCCGCCGTCGCCATCGATGTAATAATTAATTATGCAAATCGACTGCTGTGTAGAAGCCCACCCCGTGTAGGTCGTGTGTGGGTTGTGTTCGCGCGCCACAGTTTTTAACCGAAACTAAATAATAAATATACCCTTCCGAACGAAAGCGCCAACCGTCTCGCACTCATCCACTCGATCGATGGACCGTTTTATTGGCGGCGGCGGCGGTACTCACTTCCGAGCGTATTAATTATAATATTATTCGTAAGCGAATTCAAAATAACGCATATTATTATTATTATTATTATTACTATTATTATGTGAGTCGTTGCTGCAAAATGGTGGTAGACGTTGCACGCACTGCACCCGCAACACTGCTGTTGCATCAGATGTCGCCGATACACGTTTTACGCATACCGACTAAGTGCTTGAATTGGGAAAAATTTAGATGGGGGATACAAAAGTGTAAAAAAAAATATACGTGCCTGATAATTTAAATACTTTATTGATTAAAACATAATTAGAAAGTGTACGCATAAATATTTTTTTAAAAAGAAGAGAGATTCAGTTCCCCCCGCATCCAACTCAATTCAAGCACGCGTATACTTATTCAATGCGTGCAGTACCGTAAAAATACAATAACTATCATCGTACAACGGGATATAATTTTTACGGAATCGCGAAGTGGAGGGTTGTGGATTTGCCGTCCGCTCAATATTATTATTTGTCGTTAATATCGTAATTTTATACGTGATATATAATATACCAAGTTATTATCGTTATCATTATTTTTTTCACACAAATGATTTCCGATTACGCGGGGAAGTTTCGCGAGTGAACAGCTTCAGTGGATATAATATTATATTATTATGCAGTTCTTTCGCCGGATCTATTATCGTCTAAATATTCACAACGTGATTATTATTATGCGAGTCATTGCTGCGAAATGTCGGTAGACATTACACGCGTTACACGTCATAAACGCAACTAGGGGAGGGGATGCTCTGGGGTGCTTCGGCACTCCCAAACTCTAATTCACCACTTCCTGGCTCCTGTTATTTAACACCAAAAATAATGCGAGGAAAGGTGTGGTATATTTTTTCAGGCTATCTCCCAATATGCGGTCTACCTCCGTTTTGTGTGCTACGTAACTATAAACATGAGTATAGTATGCGGTCTATCAATGTTATGTGTTCTACCTATATAGCTGGGAATCCCGCATCATTTATATTTATTATCTACCAATTTATATGTTTTATCTTAATTTTTCATAACGATATATATTTTATCATATAGGTAACAATACAGGTTACTGGGTTAGTTGGTTTAGTGTCGTTTGTAGTAATACAACTTTTTTTAAATTTTAAGTTGAAAAAATAGTTTTTAAAATGCTAGTTAAAGAATTTTATAAAATTTTTTTAATCGAAGAATCTACTGTCAAATACCTGCAAGATTATGGTTTACTACCTTGTGCAAAACAATGTCGCAAATGTGGCAGTGAAGTAAAACAGTACCAAAGAAATGACCGAGGAAAAATAAGAGAAGTTTTCCATTGTAAAAAAAAAAGGTTGCCAAACTACCCAATCGGTACGTAATAATAATTCATTTTTTACTTATGTGGATGCAAATTGTCGATGTAATAGTGGATTAAGTCTCAGTGAAATTATGGAGATTGTGTACTTCTGGGTTACGGAAAATCAACTAGTTCAAATAATAAAATTTACGGGGAGATCCAAAAATACTATTTGTGACTGGATGAATCTCTGTAGAGACATTCCTGTACGTCTATTTAACAAAAGGCAACCTTTTGGGGGTCCTGGTCAGATCGTTCAAATTGACGAATGTTTGTTGCGAGGCGCACGGAAAAATAATAAAGGGCGCTTTTGACTTGCCGATTTAAAAGCTGCAGTTATACCTAGACAAGAAGATGAAGAATGTGTGGTACTACTGAAGACCTCTTAGATAAGTATTTAGCCGAGTATTGGTGGCGAGGATTAAATAAAACAGATAATATTTTTGATGCTTTCCTTAGAGATATGAAATTATGCTTTGTGGATCCTTAATAAATAAATTTTTTTTTTATACTTTAAATTATACTTATATTGTACTTTATTACTTTAATATTATTACGGTAGACCACGTCCATTTTGGTAGACCGCATATTTTTGTGGTAGACCGCATATTGGGAGATAGCCTTTTTTCATGAAGGATTTTTTTTTGATTTTATGTTTTTTTTTTGGAAAAAAAATCAATAATAGGCTTTTCATAACTTAAACAAGTTACAGTTACAATTTCAATAAGTTCTGCAACATCTGAATGTAATTTTTAAAGTATGCAATAAATTAAAAATTGATTGAGTACAAGTATGTTAAGCGACGTGGCCTATTGATTTGTTAATATTATATATTGAAAGGCATGTTGCAAATATCATAAAAACAAAATCATTGTGGGCTATTGAAATAGGTATACATAATTTTAGCACCCTCTGAACTTTAAGTCTAGTTACGCCTATGGCTGCACTTACAATACTTCTGCAGCAGATGTCGCCAATACACGTCTTACGTATACTTACAGCTCCATAAAAATACAAAAACCATCATCGTACAACAGGCTATAATTTTTGTGAAAATCGTGGATTTTGGGGAGAGGGGATTGTCGATCTATCGTCCTCTCGATATTACTATTATTCGTCTTCGTTACTATTATAATAACACAATATTATACGCGGTATACATACTAAGTTATTATCGTCATTTATTTTTTTTTCCACACAAATGATTTCCAATCACGCGGGAAACTTTTGCGAGCGAGCGGCTATCACAGTGGATATTATATCATTATTGTTATTATTATTACGTAATTCCTTCGCCGTATCTATTATCGTCGACCCGACCCATTGTGTCCGAATAACGCGTCGTCGAGAACAACACTGGCGCGCGTGCACCGCTTCTAATTGGAAATCGGTCCGTTTTGGCAATCGGTCGTCTTCGCAGACCGAAAACCGGCCACGGTATGTACAGGACGCGATTTCTTTCCGGCCACGGTCAGTCGCGCGGCGGGCGGAGGTGGCGCTTGTACAATAGGCCAAGCCGGCATTGTCGTCCGTAGGACGTGTCTCCTGTCCTGTCCTCCGCCGCTCCGTCTTCGGCGATCAATAATTAATTACTAATCGCTTTCGGTTTACGCCTCAGACGTCTACTGTGGAAAACTGAGATACTCGCGGACATGCGAAGTCCCTTTTATTGGACACACACGCACGTCGGTGGTGGTGGAAGAAGAAAAGTGAGAGAAAACTTTGTTGCGAACATTGCGCGCGTGATAACAAGGCTCATCAATTCGGCCGTCATTTTTGCGAGCACGTCGACAATCGGAGGGGCGCACGGATATTACGGAGGAAATAATAATAATGACGCCACCCGAAAACTACGGAAAAAAATGAAACATTTACATCGTGCACGCACACATTATAATATAATATTGTGGAAGTATTTATAGACGTTTGGGCCGATTTGCATACGCATATCTAACGGAATAATTTAAAGCATGCCGATTGTTTTCGCATTCGTGGATTTTCGCGTACAATCACATTTTACTTTTTAATTTGTTTTATACTATCCCCGACCACCACCTCGACTTGTTAAAGAAAAACCACGTTTTTACAACGTTTGTGGATCAAAAATGAATCATTATTTTCACGGCATAACCATTACTTTTGGGTCGTAAACAAAAAAAAAAGGATCACGAGTTAGTGTTATGATAAGAGTATAAAATGTTATGTATTTAAAATGTTCGGGATAGAAAATAATATTAATACATAAAACATGTGCATATGCACACAAACCAGCGAAAACATCTGAAAATAATGCAAACACGATTAAATTTATTCGATAATTAAAATCATTTATGAAATTTGTCAACATTTTATAATATATAAGTACATAATAATATAATATATAGGTACATAATAATATAATATATAGGTACATAATAATATAATATATAGATACATAATATAAAGTTAATGATCCGATAACAAAATTATTGTAATTTTTATGAAAAATAAAAATAAAAGAATAATCCTTTTAGTAGTCATGTTGGGGTAAAATATTAGTTATTTTAATTCATTATAGCTGATAAGGTTTCTCGTTTTATTTAAATATTTTGTTATAACTAGTTAAATTCTATTGAAAAACTTATAGAATTTCACAAATTTATCATTTTTGACAGCATATTAAATAGTATTATAAAACATCAGCCAATGAATAAAATATAAACGTTTTTTTTACTGTTTGTTATAATAATGGTATTATACTTCTTTACTATATGAAATTATTATCTCATTCTTAATTAATGTTTTAATATACCTATTTAACCAAGATTCTTAAAAGATCATTAAACATAAAAGCTGTTTTTATTTTATTTCATAAGTTATTATGTATGATACATCGATGCGAATAAAATTGATTAATTTATATTATATATATTTTATTAAAATACATAATATTGTGATTTATATTTAACGATTACTTAGATGATATTGTATTGTTTATTATGTAAATCAACTAAATTTTATTAATTATAATAACCTGTTTATACACATTATTAAATTTAAACAAATATTTGTATTATATTATATTTAAAATTTGTCTACTAAATGTTTGAATGATATGATAATACGAATTTATTTTTTTTAAATTTATTAATATTTTCACTACATTAAATACATTACGTGCTATGAATAAAAATGAAGAAAAACAATAAATATAAAGTACAAAACAAAAATAAACTGTAGATTCACATTTAACAGTATTTGTGGGGTAGCAAGTATACCTTTGTTGCAGGTTTTTGGTATTTTATAAATATTGTAATTCCCATATTATTTTATGTTTTGGATGAATTAATTTTACTCTATTCTTTTCATAGTCATCATAAAATTTAGGTATAGATTCGGTGTTGTACTGCTAATTCGATTTTATTGACATTAACTTATATTATATTAGATAATATATGCTTTGCATTATACGACGTATTCCTTAAAAATATTTTTCGACAAAATAAACGGAGATGTTAATTAAAAAAAATATAATTACAGAATCATTAAATTATTTTTATTTACGTTCATATTCAATGGTATAACTTTATAAACCCTTTATTTTTTTTATCCTTATATGCTTGGTAATGAATGCTATTCTGCTTCATATTATACAATTAAAAATATAGGTTTCATTTAAAAGTTGACGGCGGTTTTATCGGAAAACATAGAGGTTACAAAAAACGCCAACTACCAATTTTATGTAGGTACCTATGTATCTAATCTACATTTTATCAATAAAAAAATGTTTATAAAAGATTATACATTTTGTGCTTGAAAATTAATCACCCGTATTGACAATTGGTTTAAACGGTTAGTGCGGTAGGCGATACGTTTACCTTCACGCGTACAGCTTAACGAGTTTGTCTTTGTACGTTTCAACTAACCGATATCACTTTACTCGACAAACATTTCAACGTAATTGGTGTACGTAAAGAAGCACTTACAAATCAAAAGATGTGTTTTCTTGTGCGTTTAGAGGGCCCTAAAAGTTTTAGGTCCGATCAAAGAAAACCGCAACGTCCAGCGTATTGCCCCAATACAGGTCGTATGACTTGCAACAGCTGCGCAAGTACGATTGAAATTTCTTATCGAGTCGTTAAACTTAACAATATCATCGTATGTGTTTGACATTCATCAATCATAATATTTTATGCGTTTAATGTAAGTCGAATCAAGCCATCTAACCTATGGGGTTCTATGACCTTGCAGAAATTAATTCTCACTAGGTTCCGAGGTACCTACGCACTATAATACGTCATAGTTTTGAATCTTGACATTATTACAATAGGCGGAAATCGGGGAGGGGGGTTTAGGCGTGGCTTAACCCCTCTCCAAAACAGACAGCTTTTAAGTTGTGTGAGATCAAAGTTCTCCCACTGATGTTAAACATTTTAGCCCTCCCCCCTTGAAATTTTAATGGATCTCAGCTTTTGAATTTATAACTGCGTAGGAGAAGAAATAGTCCCAGAGAGTTTTAAATTTAAATACACAACAATCATGGCGCGCCGATGTTATTTCGATTACGACCAACATCAATTGTTTAGACTCTTCGAACGAAAACATTGTCTGCTTTCATAATATCTATGCTATAATATAAAAACTGCCTGGCCAATTCAAATCGATCGTATTTTATTAAAAATATATTATACAAAACGTCTACATGCATTTACGATTTACTTATATTATAATATATCGAGTATAGTGCGTATTTCGAACATGTTGTGATGGGTGTATGTGAAATGATTGCTTATTAAAAAACTTTCAATACAGTCGTATTTATATATATATTAAACATAAAAACATTTAATATATTGTATTATTATAGATTCGGAAAGTGTTTTCGTTGCTTTGTTAAAAAAAAAGTTACAAAAAATAAATACTGTTTGTACCCGTCAAACCTTATTTAATTCAATTTTAGTTTTTTGAATAGTTTTTGGAAACTTGCGATTTTGTGTCAGCCAAAACGGCACAATAACACTTAACACTAATGAAATGTATTTCATGTCGTCGATGTTGAATAGAAATGTTTTGGAACAACAGATGAAACGACTACAGTTGACGTGACGGGCTTATTCTGCGACAATGAGCAAGTGTAGACGTTTGCCATTCATCGTCAGAGGGGTTTCATTGGATGAATTTATGTTTAAAATATTTCATTCTCAAAAAAAAAGTAAAAAAATAACACAACGTTCTTAAATTTTACAGCTTTTATGTTCAACAGGATGGTAAAAAAAGGAGTTATTTTCCCTCGAACCCGTTTATCCCATGGTTCGTATATTAAATTCGAAAATTTCTCTCCAAATGCTTTGTAGTGTTTTTCGAACTTTCCAATGATACCAATCTATTTGACGAATCAAAAAATTATGATCATACGGGCACTCCTGGTTTTATAATAATATGTATTATTTTTTTTAGATAAAAGTTATAGGCCAATTACAAATGCCACGATAATATTATACTTGCGACGAGTTATTTCAAACAAATAAAACTATTGTTACTCGACCATTTGTTTTACATTAAACCTTCTATTGTAAAATATTGTATAGTCGTTGTTGATGTATGTCAGAAACTCGAAACATAAAATTTAGTAAGCTGATTATCAACAGTTATTGTTCAATACTTCGAATCCTTCAAATCAGTCATGTGTATGGGTAGTTACGTTTTCATTTTATGAATCAAATATATATTTATATATAACAGACATGCTATTTAATTTTCACTATTACGTACTATAAATTATATTATCCCCCTAAATTTTAGTCAAAATAAAGTATTCTGATAACATTCCGTCCGTAAATCATACAGTTCACTTAGATTAACATAATACATCGAAATCGTTAATTTCGGGATATCTTATTTTTTTATATTAATTCATTTTTTTCACAATATTTATTTAATTCTGTAGCTATATACAAACTGTGTAATGAACAAATTATGCAAACTTATGAATTCGAATTAATTAGAGAGCCGTCCTAAATAAACTAACATTATGTTACAAATGTTGTAAATATTTATTTTCAATCATTTTATTCGTTGGATAATAATAACATCATGTAATATATATAGAATATTCGAGCAATCAATGGATTAACTATGGACACATATTATAATAGTGTAATTTCGAAATGTTTGTAATGACATAAGTAACTAGTGTTTAATTTATTATACTATGGGATTAAGATACACGCCGCCGATTCGGTTAAAAAAACATTATGCTACTTTTATATTATGATAGATTTAAATTCAATATGTCAGATACGTAAAGGTCAATGAACTTTTGTTTAGGAAAGGCTAAAAGGGTATCATACCTAGTGATTTAATTAACTCTGTCTATGTATTTAGTATCGTTTTACTATAAGTTGTTACCATTAAAGTGTGTTCCTAGTGGTTATATCTACTTAGTTAATTTTTGAATTTATTTTAACACCTCTATAAACCATTAAAACCGTTATCATTGTTAGTTTATGTATACATTTATAATAATTATAATAGTAAAAAAATTGGATCCTACAGATAGGATATTGAAACTACAGGCAATCGTCTCACTCTGCTCTTGTCAGTGCAAGCCAGTATAAATGTACCATGATGTTTTATTTTAAAACGATGATAAATTATCACGTTTATAAAACAATTCTGAGAGGAACCGGATTCACAGGAATATAATAATAATATAGTATTACTAATTATCTAGCGTTACTATTATTTTATAAACTAGTGTGTTGTAATTTTTACATATTATATTCATACTTTTAATGAGTTGTTCGTACTATTAACATTTTAAAACTTATAATCCAATAAAATCTGTTAAATTTTAAATTTCTGAATGAATAATTTGGATCATAATAATTGTATTAAAAATGTTTTCTCTACAAAAGCTCATATTTATATCGTTCATTCAAAACTTAAAATTACATTTATTCAAAAGGTATTAATGAATAAAAACTGTAGTGTTCAGTTGTCTGTCTAATATCTAGTTCAAATCATTTTCTAATTTTTATAAATTAACATTCTAATGATTTTATTTCAATTAAATATTAAACCAACTAAATGTATGATTAAGTGTAACAATATTTCATAAACATTATATTTTTGAATTTTGTATTATTCAAATGTATGTACAATTCATTTATCCTTATAAAGAAAAAAAATATTTGCATTAAATCAAAACACATTATATTTACAACTAATGTCCAACAATTGTTGAAGTACCAAACTAGAAATAAAATGTTATTTGAATCAGTTCCAAATACTAATATTATTTGTTTTTATTTTATTTAATGTGTATTTTCTATACAATGTAATATTGACAACTTATATAGTGTATTGCTTTATAGAAATACGTTTAAAAAAGGCCGTGGTAAATAATAATAATAATAACAATAATAAAAAAAAAAGGTAAATAGAAATCACAGTAAACTTCGGTAGTTTTACGCGAGCTTTGGCTTTTGACAAAGAGAAAGTTTTTGTTTATTTTTTTCCTCAGAAAGAGAGAGAAATGGAAACTATGTGTTTGATCAGGATAACATTGTGCGCTCCGTGTTGGGATAAAATAGATTTTTTTACTGTAAAAATTCAATAGAAGAAAACTCGTTAGTCTCAATTTTATGGTCTGTCAAACTTTTCGTATGTTTATAATAACGTAATATAAATTAAAAATTATTAGTTATTGTTAAAAAAAAAGTATTGAACATTTTAAATCTAGACATATAGAAAAAAAAATACCAAGTACGTACTCAAGTAAAAAGTGTACAGTATTATAATAATCATATTCCCGTTCACTTGCATTTATTAGTTAGACTTTGTTATTATGTACCACTAGTATAAATTCAAATAACTAATTAATTTATTTCGTAAATTATCTGGTTCATACCGATGTTACTGTCATAATATAATTTAACTGGTCAGCTGACAATATGAGAAACCATGAATGTATCATAAGAACAGCATAATTAATATTTCTCCCTGAATATATTTTTTTAGTAATTATAATCTAAAACTTTAGTAACTTAACACTAAATTATGCCATGCTGTATCAGATTTAATTGATATTGCATCTTATATACCTACATTCGAAAATTATTTGTATTCAAAGCAAACAACTAATTTGGAAAAATTTTTTTAATCATTAAAAACGTACCTAAAAAAACAATAATAATAAAAAAATATTACTTACTTTAAATCAAAAATCTACGAAATCATTGTAAAACGTTTTGACTTTTGTCAATTTCGATTTTACCGAATAATAGCATTAGGAGAGATATGAATGTTCGGACAACATATTGTTTTTGTTCTTCTATACGTATACAATTGAAAATCGCAATACGATTGAGAAACTATTTATTTATTTTTTTTTTATAAAGAAGATTATTGATTCTGTAACGATTTTTTAACACTTTTTTTGCAGGTCAAAGAATAAGAAAATAGGTACTTTATAAAACATTCTATATGGCATTTTGGGTTTTCATAATGATATATTATTATATTTGCACACGTATCTTTATAGGTTCTTATACTGTTTTAAAAGTCAACAAAGTAGACAATACGTTTTGAATGGTCTGAAAAGTTTTTATTGAAGTTAAAGCTGATAAAATTAAATTTGAAATATTTTTAAATCTATTACATTCTTGTTTATGGTACATTGAATAATTTTAATGAAATTAAATAAAAAATAAAATAAACGCCATATTTATTTTGGTACTCTTTTTATGTTATTTAATATTAATTGATTGCAATGATTTTATTTTTTTGCATTTTTAATCCAGGATTGTATTGAAATATAAACTATATTAAGTATAAAACATTGAATTGAATAATTAATAGTTTTAATAAAATTATATTTATAATAAAGAAAGATGAAAACATTTTCAATTGGTTTTTTGGAAATTGTCTAAGAGTCGTCGTATTTACAATTGTTAAAAAAAACATCCAATTATTAACATCAATATGTTTCTAAAAAAACAAAATTATTTACTTATTTTGTTTATATATTTTCAAAAAAAATTTAAAATATTGATTAATGATAAAGTACGTTTTATTTTTGAATGGGAATTTGAAGGATGTGGTCGAAATTAAATACACATAATATTGTTATCATATTTAAATAATCATGTTTATTATTATTTACAAAACAAAGCTGTCTTAAATTGTAAGCATTACATGTATACAGGTTTATATTATATAATCAACAAAAACTATAAATATTTATATTGGATTAAAAAGTAAAAATAAACAATAATACATAGAACTACCGTACAATATAAATAATTGGAAGGATAAAGTGGCGCATTGAAGGACACGAATTATTAACAAAACAATATGTTTATTCCTTCCAGAACAACGCGTGAATGGTATACGCGAAATATTCATTGAACAACAAACATTTTTATTAGATATACTTATACATTATTATGTATATTATAAACATAGTAAATACAAAACAAATATATATATATATATATATATTCTATGATCGTAAGTCGATCTAATGGTTTACATATTTTTCGATTCAGTTTTAAAAAGAAGTCCCCTTCTAAGATATAAAAAAAAAGATGTAAGTACCTTTTTTCATTTTTATTTTTTTTTATTTTACATCAAATATGACTCGTTTTGAATACGGTCAAAGGACTGAAAACTATTCAGATACAAATTGGTCAACCGTAAGCGTAACTAACTCGAGTTCGTAATAAAATAGTAGAAAAAACTACTAGATCTCGTTGTGATTTTTTAATGTTTTTTTCCTATTAAATTGCATTAATGTCAGACAGAAAGGGAATTCTTGTTTTACGTTACCACGACGGAAATAAAATATGGATAAATAATTGTATCCAGCGTAGTTCAATCGGAATCTATCTGACATCCTCATGTTTGTATACGATAGCACATATATTTTGCAGTCCACATAATAATATGTACCGATTTAATCAATTCAACTAAAGCAAATATTTGCATGTTACAAATAAACTGCAATATATTATACAACAAAATCCTTTATATAGGTATACATTATTTTAAACCATAAAAATCGCATGTAAAATGTCAACCAACCATGTAGTACGGGATGCAATCATTACTCTGGCATAACGAGTTGTTTTTTTTAATATTCAAACGAATGAATGCGTTTATTTTAAAACAGGACTGTGGACCGTAAAATATACCCTTTCTTCGAGGGGTATCTATCATCAAAATAAAAATGATTTTATCAAATTATTTTTTATTAAAGAAACAAAATTGTAGTTTTTACTATTAATTTTAATACTGTATTATTCATGAAGAGTTCGGGGAACTTTAATTTTCTTTATTCAGTACATAAAATCTCGTCATGATTATCAATGTCAACTGA
This sequence comes from Pentalonia nigronervosa, assembly GCA_014851325.1. Taxonomy (NCBI): domain Eukaryota; kingdom Metazoa; phylum Arthropoda; class Insecta; order Hemiptera; family Aphididae; genus Pentalonia; species Pentalonia nigronervosa. Next base: position 29,693 of record JACXSJ010001370.1, read on the forward strand.
TATTTTATTGAAATATAATATTAAAATATTGCAAACCTTGTAATTTTATTTCGACCATAATAAATAATGATATTCGGATTTATAGTACCTAAAACATTCTTACACGAGTATAGGATAATGGTTATATGATAATGGAACAATAACAACTAACCGTTCGTAATACATACACATGCTTTGATACACACGCCTATTATAAAGATCCGTACTATAACATGTTTTCGAAACGTCCGGTACGTTTACCACGTGTACCACGACGAACGTACCGAATGGTAATTTTGGGAATTCACCGGGACACTATTGCATGGCCATGACGATGACGTACGTCTCTAATTTTTGCGTTACCCTAACGATTTATCCGCGATGTGGCGCGATACAGAAGGGAAGGGTCTTGGTTCAGACCAAAACTCGCCGAGGGTGGACCGTGCGTGTTACATACGATGACCTATGACGACGTGACTTCTGGCGTGTAACATGTGTGTGTGTGTGTGTGTGTGTGTGTGTATTTAAATTGTCGGAAAGGTGAAAGAGGGAATATATTATGTTTCGATTAGGAAAATAGCTCACATTTTAGCGGATAGCGGTGGGTCACGCTCGTACGCAAATACGACGCCATTACACCCTCCCCGCATGTGCAGGAGCGATGGGTCGAGTGGTGGGGGTAGTAGTAAACCCTTCCTTTGCCGGGAACGATCTGGTTTGCACACGGCAGATGATGAGAATAAAACAGAGTGATAATAATTCTTTTTTTCGACGACAGCGCTCACCAACACAATTGGCGCAATCTTTTAGCGACGGCGGAGGAACGAGTGAGGCAGTAAATAAGGTGTCCTTTAAAAACGGATTAGAAAATGATTTGCCCGAATCTACTGCACACACAGTCCTACCAATACACGCGAACACACGCGAACACACGCGCGTAGTCATCAATCCGAGTCGCGTATCACTGGCACGGTGGGTCCCGAGAGGGTGTTCGTAGGTTAAAGCCAGTGACGTCTCCAGACCAATTTCTGATGAAAGGGGAGGGGCGAGGTAGAGTTTAACTAAATATATAATAATATATATACACGCTATACATATATCTGGTCGAAAAAAGTGTCTATGAGTAGAACGATAAAAAAAAAAAGAAAAAAAACAACAATTGTAAGAGCTCTCTTTTTCTCCCCCCCCCTTTCTTGCTGAATACGTCACTGACTCTGAACAATAATATTATAATAAAAGATAACGAGAAAGTTTAGGTACAACGACGAAAACACGTTTTTTTTAACGACAACACAGTGACATAATAATATAATGATAATATGGTTTATATAAGTACGCGTTTTTGGAACAGCCGCGGTGTCGATGTCCGTTTCGTCCGTTTAGTAGACGTTGCACCAGACGGTGACCAGGTAGAACACTGCCAATGAACGAGCCAGGCAGACGATCAGATGAGACGTTTTGGCCGCTGTGTTACCGGTACCGCTGCCGCTGAGCGCGCTCGCTTTGCACCGCAGGTCCTCCGGGTAGATGTCGGCCACGGGCACCCGAGCCCCCCCATTCCTGGGGTCGGCGCATGTGGCCCGTCGAACCGTCCATTGGGCCAGCTGCGTCTCGGCCATGCCCAGCGTGTGCACCTGCACCGCCTCCCTGAGCCACCGACGCAGCCACTGTCCCAGCCACAGCAGACCGCAGTCGCACTGCAGAGGGTTGTCGTCCAGGTACAGACCACCTGTGAACCAGAATGTCATGTCGGTTTGATAATATTAATGAACGGAGTGGTTCTTTTTTTTTTTTAAGCCGATACCGTCGTCATTTCAAAAAGTAGGTACCTCGATTATCTGTCCCCCAGTGCTTGAATTGGGGAAAAAAACCAGAAGGGGGATGCTAAAGTATAAAATAAAATGTATGCACTTGATAATTTAAACGTCTTATTGATTATAATATAATTAGAAGGGGTACGCATAAATATTTTCTAAAAAGAAAAGAGACTCCATCCCCCCCACAATTCAAGCACCGCCCCATTAATTGTCTTTCTCGATTAACCACCACTACTCGCGCGTTACAGTAAAATCTTATTATTTTCATATGTATTATCATTTTTATCTAATTTTACGAAAAAAATAATAGTGATCCTTCCTTTAATACAAACACAGGGTGGCTACACAGATTGATTTAAAAATCGTCACGATACATATGTAATAAATAATTGTCAAATATATGAATGTACGGGTAATAAATAAATGTATAGTCAATTTAAAAAAATTCGTCTAGACTCTGATCTCAAGGCTGACAGATAATCGAGGTTCTATTTATTAACCTTTTAAAACTTCTTTCGTACACGATATTTTGAAGTATCGTTAAAAAAAATCGTTTAAAACGTTAAATTTGTTTACCGTTTTATTATTATTATTATTATTTTTTTTTTTTTGAAATGACAACAATAAGTTAAGTACATTTATTTGATTTCATTTTTTTAAGAGTTTTGGTGGGGTTTGAACTTTGTTTGGTCAAAATAAGTAAGGCCGGTATCGATTTATATTTTTTAAGTTCAAAATTTCCATCCAATTATAAATAAGTAAGTATACCTTCTAATCATAATATTAGAAGCATATTTTAATTAGTAGTGCTTATTTCATAATAAAACCCAAAACTATATATACCGTTTTACAAAATATGTACTGTCAGAATAATTTTCAACGTTGTAAGATTATATAATTATGTTATTTTTTATATTTTATTTTAAAACTTATTTTTCAAATTAACTTTTAAAATAAAACGCACAGTGACACTTTTTTTTATTTTTAACTAAATTATAATTGTTGTATCGAAGAAGAAAAATTTTCGTTCGTATGACTTTTTAAATTTTTAGGTTTTTTTTCATCACTCGATCTTTAATAACATAGTTTTTTCATTGGATTATTTTCAACATTTACCATGGAAACGCTGTCCTGGTGAATGGTAGTGTTGGGGAGGTAAGTATGGAATATGAATCGTATCAGTGACCCGATGACGACGTGTTAAAATCGATCGAAATGTGTTTGGAACGTTATCAAATCGCCATTGCTCTTTATAAGTATAATATTCAGTTATAATATTTATTTTAAAAATAAAATAATATCTATATGTCATTTATAAACAAGTCGCAAAAATCGTTCATGATTGTTAATATCTTACATCTAATAGATGTTCGTGTTTCTACATTAATTACCGCCGACCTGACAAAAGTTTGTTCTTCACCTCGTGCTGTTAGTTTTTAACGAGTTTGAATTTTTTTAGAAAATTCATAATTATTTTCTCACAAATAACGATCTATATGCCATTATAATTATTTGTTTGCCTGATAAGTTTGCGTATTACACTATTAAATAAGTGCGATTTTATGATGGAAAATTATGTAGGTAATTGATTTTGTTGAAAACACTATAAATATACACGATAACTATTAAACATCTCGTTTGATGCCACTTAGTTAACGGATTTTAATAATTTTTTATTAGTTTTAAATGGTTTAGGTAGGTTTGAGATTTTTCAACAATCCCGCGTTATAAACTGCTTCGTTTCTTTGTGCATATAATTATGACGGGTACTACTGTTTGAATTTCTCAGATAAAAAAAATATACAACAATAAAATTGTAAACGATTTACTAAAATCAGAATATTATTAAAAATAATGAATAGAACCAATTTTTAGTTCAAGTTTCGTTTTGAAAAATTCAAGCAATTATAATAAAATGATTACGTGTTTTTTTTTAATTTGACTGATATTTAATGCAGATATCAACTTTTAAACGGAAAATGTAAGTAGAAAACTTAAAAACATTATGTAATTCTGCTTGGATGTCTATTGCAATATTTAATATTAGAAGTCAGATATTAATTTTCTAAATTTTTAGTTGAATTTCTATCATTAAAAATATATAATTAATATTATATTAATGAATTTCTAAATAAATAATTGTACTATGTAAGCGCAGATAAATATAAAATACAACCACTGTTATTCGTTGATTTTTAATAAATTATTTTTATTTGTTTATCATAAAAGGTATTATGTTATAATAGGTATAATAAAAAATTTAATTATTAAATATTTATGAATTTAAAGTTCAAATAAATGGCAATAATTTAAAAACCCAAATGTATTTTTTGTATAAAAACATAACGAATAGGCATTATTGAAATATCATAATATATTGATTACCAGTTTATTAAACTGCATAATATGCTTCTAGTACCCTTATTTATTTGTCTTTTTTGCACAAGTTCAAAAAATTAATAACACTTAATAAAAAAAAATATATCTATGATCATCAATTAATTCAGATCATAGGATTGTTTTAAAATTAAATTTTTGTTTTACTCTGTAATAGCATTTTGAATATTTAAATTATTGTTAAAAAATGTTTTTCCTATGAAAAATATAGTATAACAGTATATGAGGTAGTCAATTTGTTTTGATTTTAACGACATATACTATAAAAGTTTAATCTTGAAATGTTTAATTTCGTTGTGCATTCGTCAATAGTAGAATATTATTTTAACTATATGTGTTCGAGTTTGTTGGTTTTGAACACAAGTAGACTTTGTTTTGAATATAAATTATCAAACGAAATATGCCGATAATTAAATCGATATATTAAAAATATGTTCTTCTGATAATGCGTATAATATTGTATAATATATAATACACATTTGCATTATATTATATAATAAACATAATTTGTCTGAAAACGTAACCCCTTACCACCAGCATGGAATCCATTAATTAGTGAACTTGTATGCATGAAACGGATTTGTATTGACACTCTGACGGACAGTTTAGCGAGTTTTTTCCCTGTTTAAAGTTTATGAAGGTTCAAGGTTTGGGAATACTATTGCATTTATCTGTCAATCAAAGCGTAAGAGATATTTTTCTGACAAGTATATGATTTTTTGCTTATCAAAATGTTTAGTTTAATATTAATAAATTAAAATTGTTTTGAGTGATGGTTAAAATTATAGGGTTTAAAAAATAAAACGCATTTATTATACTATTTGAATGCGTAAATCATCTATAACCTACATACTATGCATATTTTTTTCCCACAGATATTGGTCAATTATTTAAAAGTTATTTTTTGTAGATGGATACTTAAAAAAAATACTTATATTCATGTATTTTTTGTGAAACTATTGTAAAAATTGAATCATTTTTTTTTTTTTTAATACTCTTGCACATAGTACGAATAACTTTTTGGTTATGATTTTTGAGGATTAGAAGATACCTTTTTTTAAATTTATTTATTATTATTATTTATTTTTTTATTAAATGATATATACATAATATATATATATATATATATATATAATCTGTATCTAAGACACAATAAGAATATTAGCTAAAAGTACAAGACATGAAGAAATACATAACCATATACACGAAGAAAGGAGCCACCCATTGATGACACTTCCATTTATAATAAAAAACTATTTTCTTTTAAATTATCATTATTATTATTTTATTATTTTTATATAATATTTAAAGGAGATCACGATTCTACTTGCGCTTCAAGCGACTTGGGGGGATTTCCAGGAATCGTAGCTGAGGCCAGCTTCTGAATGAGAGGATTTTTGTGAGAACCTAGTGGGTTATGAATCTTTTATAAAAGGACTTGGCTTCCTCATTAAGGGATTTAAGTTTAAGATCTGTATGAAGTGTGTAATTCGATACATAAGGTGGGGCATTTGTTAGTTTCCTGAGGGCAATATTTTGAAATGTTTGTGTTTTATTTATATTCGAATTTTTTGCATTATCCCACAACTGGAGTCCGTATGTCCATATTGGTTTTAATAAAGTTTTATATACTAAGAGTTTAATATTTAAGAAAGTATATTTATTATTATTATTAATTAAGGTTTTGAGCATACGCAAGCGATTATTTAAGGCTAGTCTTTTAATTCGAATATGATGAGCCTAAGGTAATCTTTGATCAAGTGTAATATCAATATATTTAACAGTGGGAGAGGAGGGTATAGAGACACCATATAGAGTAACATTAGGACAAGGGGTCTGTCTTAGAGTAAAGGTAGTATGAACAGATTTGCTTTGATTAGTTTTAAAATTCCATTTGGTAAACCAATTTTCCATACGGTTAAGGTAATTTTGTAGATTAGTTGCGACAATATTAGAGTCATGATTAATAGAAATTATTACTTTATCGTCAGTGTAATCAGCTACTGATGTAGAATATATCTAAACCTAATTACTGATAAAATTTATTTTTTGATGGTATTTAATTTGTAGGCATATTAAGACACATTTTATAAACTTTTAATTGCTTTTCTTCATATTGTATACTACTTGTATTTAATACAATTTTTCAGACTTACATCCATATTTAATATTTTCTGAAATTGTTGTATTGCCTATACCAATGTTTATTGAATAATTATTAATAGTAACTCAACACAGATAAATCATAGGTTTTTAATTTAAAAATGCAATCATTATTACATGTTATGATTTATTATTGACTTTAATTAGTTTAACATTAGTATGGTTCTATATTAATATGCTTGTTTACTCTAGACGATATGAGTAAAAACTATGAAAAAATAAAAATACCTATAGTTTTTATTTTGTTAATAACAAAAATAATGAATACTTGAAATTTAAATTAATATTATTTAAATATCAAACATCCGTCTTTTCAAATGCACTCATTTAACTAATGATTTATTTTGATAAATTTGTTGTTGAAAATATATTAATATATTCTTTACGGTGAAATGTTTATCACAGCATCATCAGATAAGCTCAATACGTGACAGGAACGAAGCATTGATATAAAATACGATTTTGTCTGTAGACTTTTTTTGATAGTCTTCATTAATAAGAGCAATAAAAATAATGGTAGACGTTTTAAGCTTAAGAAACATTTATGTTTCTAACTTATTTTGAAAGCTTTCAAATAATGGCTGTGCATTGGTGGGAAATATTTTTAAAGAATTTACACACATCTTTCGCATGTTATTCTTCTTAATTAAACTATAGTCCATTATTTCAATTTGCTTTTGTTGCTTATTTAATAAGTTTTTTATTTTTAAATAATCTACACTATTAGTTAATATGAAAAAAAAAAAACTGTAAAATTATCGTGATAAAAATACGCTTAAACTTAAAAAAGAATAGAAAAAAAAGGTACATGAAATATTAGTGGGTCTACGTATATAGCCTTTGCATTATAATTTTTAATGACGTTTTTTTAGAATTGTGTTGTCATGTAGAACTCAAGCAGTATGTATCCTGAAACTAATTATAATATTTTATTATAATTTCATTAAAAAGAAAAATATGTATAATTAAGATAAAATCCAAAGAAAGAAAAAAAAGTGTTTTAATTTATTTTTCTTCCAGTTGTAATATTACATGTATTTTTTTGTACTGTCTAAGATTTAATTGGTTATCTTTTAAATAGTGTGCTAGTATTTTTATGAATTATGGTTTGTATCGAATATTTTTTTTATATAAGTAACTGTTTTCAAAGATAATTAAGCCGCCTACGTGTAATTAAAATTTATGTAGTTGTACAATGTAAATCAGGCACAACTTCATCTTAAGTTTATAAAATAACATTACAGTCTTTGTACATTCAAAATCAATTGCTCCAGCTTTTAAAATAATAGCCATTATTTAAATTCGTTGGCCTGTGTTAATTTAAGTGTAGTTTTACGATACGAAATTTTAGTGAATGTGTCTTCCATCTACTCGAACGTCTCCTAACGTGTTAGTATTACGGTTTCAATGGAGTAAGTTCAAAAAGTTTTGATATCTCTATTGATAAGGATTTCTTGCTTTGTCAAAAAATAAAAACGATCTCGTTTAAAATCACTTGACTCACGATGCAGTCATTTGACATCGTTTTAAATCATCAACAAATTTAATAAATTAATAAATCAAAATAAACGTTGTTTTGTAATTATTATTTCTGATTTTTTTTCCGAGTTGTATAAATTATACATTTGTTTTGTAAGATTAAGTAAGAACAATATTTGTTTGTTGTTGTTTGTTATCCTTTAAAAATGTATATACTATCATAGTTGAACATAATATAATTCATGTACGAAAAATTATAAAAATAAACATAAATCATTCATTATCATATTTAAATTAAAATTCAACATTATAAAAGTTATATAAAAAATAAAAATCTATCGACAATCTGTTTACTGTAAGCAAAAATTATTAAATGGTTCATACTGTGTGTATTATATTAAATATTATAAAAAAATAATAGTTATTGATGTCTTTAAAATGAATACCTAATCAATTTTAAAAGTGTAAATGTATTTAAAATATTATAACCTACATACACAATTGTATTATGGTTCATAATATACTATAATTTACTAAATACCTATTTTGAAATGTATAGTAGTTTCTATAAATTATTAAAATGACTTATATATTATTTTGATTATTATAATTTAATTTTTGATTCCTGCATTGACTTCTAGCATTCATAGAAAATAATAATTTTTAGTATGTATAACAATATTAATAAAATATTGATCATTTTAACTGTACGATTTTTAATACGTTTTATTTTTAAATAGTAGGCCAAATAAAATAAATCGAATTCTCTAATACTGGGTTTATTTGTAACAGAAATACAACTGTGAAGAAAAGTGGTTTATGTTTTTAAGATTTAAGTATTGGTTTATTTTGAGCCGTTAAAAGCTCGTACAATAAAACTGTCACAATTGAAATGTCTAGTAAAATATACATTTAACCTTTCCCTCAATAATAACGAACACGTTTGTCTCCTTAATCATATGTTACACTGGCACGATTATAATGAAAATTGTGATTGTTATCGGGCATGTGTCATTTGGCCCGCCTCTAGTCATCATCAGATGTAAATAAATTATTACAGTAAATAATGAATATTATAATACCTACTATTTTGATAGTGTATTTTTTTTACATCGATATTGCAGGGACACTCGCACAACATTATATTTTCAGTATACTAAATGTTTAACAATAATATGGCGAAGACATATTTTCAACTTGTCATTCTGACAACTCTTTGTATGTGTGTTTACTTATATCGACCAAACGGAAAAGCAAATATACGTACACGTGTATGGTGGAGTTAGAGAAGAAGAAGGAGCGACCGAAAATAAAATCGCGGTGCGACAAAAAGTCGTGCGTCGGATGCCGGTGGAGGGTGGAAAATATATCCTACCCGACACAGATGTGCTTTAATATAACCCCCTATTCCTCACTCGTCCCAATGCCACCACATACTCATTCTTTTCAAGCGGCACTTCGTCAGCACTTCAGTTCACAGTAGCGAACATAGCCATTCTGGAGGAGGAACAAAAAAAAAATAAAAATAAAAATAAATAAATGTGAAAAAAAAATACAACACAAACTTCCGCACACTAGCACTCTTGTCAGCCTAAATACTCGAAGTGCTTGGTATTTTTTTTCCTCTCTTAATTTTTTTTTATTCCTGTAGACACACATACACATAAAAAGTGCCATTATGTTTGCATGGCATGAACAATGACCGGTCGGCAAATAAACCGCGTGTGACATTGTTTAAATATTTTATACACATATTATATTATAATGCTATGGTCACCCAATTTGCTCGAATCTCGTGTTTTCTTTGTTTTCTTGTCTTCTATTATATTCCTTTTTACACTCGTCAGCCCAACACAAATGTGTATAAGCCGTTATTTTTTTGTTTTTATTATTTTTTTTTAATGAACTCATTATGCAGCTAGGGAACAAAACCATAAATGTAAACTAAAGTATAAATTTACATCAGTGAGCAACGAAATCATCACCTAAAGCATAGAATTTTAATTAGTATTAACCTCTAATAGACAAAAAGAGAAAACTGTCATCTGATAAAGAAGTAGGCATATATTATTCTAATACATTTGAAGTAGATACACTCAATAAAAATAATTAGATATACATTTAATATTACAAACAATTTTTAACGCTATTTAAAATTGTAAATACATTTTAATTTGTTAATAGTATTTATAGTGTAATTGATAAATTTAATAAAAATAAGTTCGGTAAGTGGATATTGCTCTGCTGTACAGTGGGCAACTAGTGAGGTCAATTTTATGATTTTTTTAAATTTGAATTCAATGATATAAAATCATTATATACGAAAAATGATTCAGAGCAAAGACGGTCTATCTATACATAACTAAGTGTATTTTATTATATTATTGCTATTTAAATAATTAATTTTACTATTAATAACAAAGTAGGTTAAATTAATTTTTTCAGAAAACATTGAATTTGAAAATGTCATTGAGTGTATAAAAAATCATAATATACTTTAAAAGTTTCATGCATCCACAAAAAATGTTTTTAAATTACAACGAGATAACTAACATTGTAATTCTTCGTTTAAATATCTAATTTCATTAAAATTTAAACTTACAATGTCTTTCAAAAATTATTTTTTTATTATATTTTTTTTTGATTTTTTGGTTACACTATTGAATACTTACAAAAAACCTTGTTTTAAAATCTGTAAAATGTGACGAATAAATTAATGTTTGAATGTGATACATTTTTTACATTTGTTTATAATAAGAAAATGTACGTAAACTTTAGAACCAACTTTTTATACAATATTGGTAAATACGTATTAGAATTTATATTTATATATGCAATGTAAAACAACGAAATATAAAATATAATTAGTTTATTTAATATTCATACCTATTTAATTTAGTATGACAAACATACATATCATATTGTAAATAATAACAATATCACTCGTTCTCTAAAATAGGTCAATTGGTTATAGAAAACGTATATTGGACCTAATCTTTCAAAAGCTATATGGAATAAAAACAATTCCTATAGGTAAAATACGCATATAGGAAATTTAATATATTATTATATTCTATGCGGTTTATATAATATATATCATTTTTATAGTTATATAGTTAATGTTTTATATAGACTAATAATTCATTGAAGTGTGGTATATATATATATATATATGCATAATATAAGATCAATGTAAAATACTTAAATGAAAAAACACTTACCTTTCAATATATTTGTTCCAGAGTTTTCCCATGTGGTGTAATTAGAATATATGGTCAATGGATTGAGCGATGTGAGCTTGTTGCCAGTTAAGTCCAATGCAAGTTTTGGCACACCAACCAGTGGTAGCAATAGATCGGCAGGCAAATCTTCAATCGCAGTGTGCCGAATGCTAATTGTTAGTCGTTCGCCGACCCCACGCTCAAGACCTGAGAATACCTGCTGGTCAACGAATTGCAACTTCGATCCTGTAATGGCCACAGATTCTAATTTGGGACCACAGGCGTCGACTATTGGCCCCACTAATTTAGAACCTTTCACGTGAACCGATAGTCTGCGGATAGACTTAACAGCAGCGCAAACGATTTGTCCAAGGTTGGGTCGCCAATCAGTGGCCAACGACCGAAGTGTGGACAATTTGGATAGCGATCCCACATCAAAACGATCTAAATAATCGAGTTGTTGGACTCGTAAATGCTGCAAACGGGATAAGCCTGAAAAACTTGCTTTGGTTATTGTCTGAAATAAAAAATATAAAAATAAGAAATTATTTAGAGCGGGGGAATTAATTTTTTTCCAATTAATAATAATACTTTAAAATGTACTATACAACTTACAGTAACATACTTACAGTATGTTACTGTATATTACAAGTATATTACAAGTAACATACTTACAATATGTTTAAAATAAATTTAAAATAGTTATATTAAATTACTTTTATAGGATTTGAAGATAGATCCAATGTTTTCAATGATGGTAATAATGACCAAGCGTGTGACGGAGAAGAACTTAATTTATTGTCATTTAGGAACAATGTCTTGAGCCGTGATAACATTTCCATTGAAGATCTGGATATTTTTTCTAATTTATTTTTTGACAGTCGAAGTGAAATTAAACTAGGAAGTGGTAATGGTGGTGTTTCGATTAGCCCCGTATCTTCCAGGTTTAAATGTCTAACATTTTGTACATAGTGGAAAAGTTCTTTGAAATTTGCTCTGATGGTATTTGAAGACAGATCTAATGAAATAAGATTTGTGAGTCCAACAAACGTGTTGTCTGGAATTATTGTCAACTTATTATTTGCCAAACTTAAATTGGCTAGCCTGGGAACATCAAAAAACGTTGTCCCGTCAACATGATCTATCCTATTACCAGCCAATAAAAGATGTCTTAGAGTTGCACCCGTTTTCAATAATACACCAGCTGGCACTGCGAGTAATTCATTATTTGATAGATCAATGTACTCTAATGGCGTTCCTGATAATACATCCCAACTTAATGAGCTTAGTCGATTCCGGGCTAAAGATAATATTCTGAGTTTTGGTAATGTTGCAAACTGTTCGGACGATAATTGTTGTATCTTGTTACCAGATAAATATAGTATTTGCAAAGAAGTTAAATTACAAAATGCTTTTGACGCTATTGATTTCAAACCATTTTCGGTGATAGAGAGTACTTCCAAGTTCGTTAAGTTTATGAACTCCGAGTTATATATCTTGGTTATCCTATTATGATCTAAGTATAAGTTTCTAAGTGAGTTAGATATAAAATATAATAATTTAAATGGCAAATCTTGTAAGCTATTGTGACTTAAGTCTAATATCTTTATATGAATGGGCGTCAAAAAATCGTCAATCGGAGTTCTTTCAATATAATTGTTGGATACGTTTAAAGATAATGGCGTTTTTGGATTAGTACAATTTATAAATGACGTCATTCGCAATTCCTTTAGTTGATTTCCTTGCAGATCAAGTCGTTTAAAATTTGGTAAACTGTCAAATGCTGATGGCTGAATGTATTCAATTTGATTAAATGATAAGTCAATATTGAGTAGTCTTGGAAGTTCTTTAAAGGAATGTGACATGACTTCAATAATTTTATTCCTAGATATAGTAATTGTCTGTAGTTGCTGTAAATTAGAAAATGTATTTGATTCTATGGACATTAAATAATTTTGATTCAATCTGACTTCACGAAGATCAGTTTGATTAGGTGAGCTAAATGTCCCGGGAGCCAATACAGATATCCTATTAGACTCCAAGTTCAGATATTGAAGACTATCTAGTGAATGCAATGAATCAAATGGCATCGATGAGATATCATTATTATCCAGTACTAACCATAATAATGACTTTAGATGTCTGAGTATTTTAACCGGAAAGTTATCATAGTAAACACCAAAACTAATTTCTAAACTTTCTAATGATGTAGCCAAATCCAAAAATACGTCGGAATCTACGTAATGAATATTATTAAAAGATAAACTTAATTCTCGAAGAGCGTTCGTGTTTTTGAAAGGTCTTCCGATGAGTTCTTTTAACTTGTTGTTCATTAGTAATAATGTATCAAGGTGTATTGCCCATTCTCCAAAGTCATTTTCTTTTATTTCTCTAATGAAATTATATCCCAAATTTAAATGCGACAGCTTAGTGCAGTTCATCAATGCATTGCTTGGAATTTCAGTAAGGAGATTACCAGATAGTGAAAGTGATCTCAAGCTTGACGACACGCTTGTAAAATCTACTGAATCTAATTTATTGAGATCATTTGACGATAAATATAAAAATTTTAAATTTTTCAATGTTCTTATTGCTGTAGGTATTGTTCCTAAATTATTATGTTCCAAGTCCAAATACTCTAGTATTCTTTCAAGGCCTTCAAATGTTTTATGATTCAAATTTTTTAACTTGTTATATGACAGATACATCCGAACTGATCGCAATCCATCAAATGCATTAGCATCCAGAGACTCCAATCGATTCATATCTAAATGTAAATTTCGTACTTCTGTACGACCACCAAACATTCGACCTGACCAACTGTCTAATCGATTCATACCGAAATCCAATACATCTAGTTTAACAAATCTATTTGGAATTATTTTTGTCATATTTTCTATATAATTGTCTCGAATGTATAATCTATTTAATGCAGTTCCAGTTTCTAATAATGACAATGGAAACTCTTGTAGAAAGTTATTTGATATGCTTAATGTTTCAAGCGTTGAAGGAGTTCTAATATTAGATGGAATAGACGTGATCAAGTTATTATCTAGATTTAATGTAGATAAAGTTCGTAGTTTTGAAAAATGTTCTGGAAATGATACTAAATCATTTTCGCCAATAAACAAATGCTGCAACGTATCTTGCAAATGATTCCAGTGCGTTTCCACTACTTCAATATTATTACTGTAATTTACAACATGTTAATGTAATTAATTTAACTATTTGTTCATTTATGTACGTATTTAATATTTATAGTTAAAAAAAAATATAATAATCACCCATGCAAATTAAGCCAATCCAAATTTTTTATATTGGAAAATGATTTAAGTGGCACTTTGTCCAATTGGTTATAGCTGAGATCCAGTGCTCTAAGAACTGATCCGGATGACCTGTAAATATTGAAAATACAAATATTTACCATAAATAATAATATATATGCGTGTATTTTTTTATAATTAATAAAATAGTGATATTAGTAAGGCTGAGCAAGTTAATGATATTTTTTAATTCAGTTAAGTTAAATTAAAAAAAAATGTTTATATTAAATTAAAATTTAAGTTAATAGTCTATTTTAAAACATCATTCAAGTTTAAACTAAGTTAACAAATACTATTAAATTAATAATAATAAAAAAATAATTGAAAAGGTGTAAGAATAAGTGATATTCACTTGAATAGTAATATATATATATATATATATATATGCATATAGACACATATAATAATATTAATTATTATTATTAAATGATTATATAAAATATATTAATAAATAATAAGTAATAACTAATAACTAATACGTACTAAAAAAGTAATAAGTAATAACTAATAACTAATGTGTACCTAATAAGTAATAAGTAATAATTAGGTATATAAATTATGACTTTACGGGCTCGTATTTATTGATGTCTCTATATACGGGTGATTAATGTAGTTACATAATTACTCCTATATAACCTATATAAAAATTAAAAACTAACGACATATTAGTTTTTATTTATAAATATATATATATATATATAAAATTCTTCGTAGATATACCTTTTTTCTTCTAATAATATTTTCTATATTCTACGAATTTATAGATTATATAAATATTATTTTTCTGAAAAATTTATGATTCAAAATTAACTTATTTAGGAATATTCAAAATAATATAAGTTGATTTTAAGTTAACGTAGAAATAAATGAATAAAGTTAATAAAAATGGCATACTAATAAGTTAAGTTAATAAGTTAAAATTAACTTATCTTTCAACTTAACTTGTAACTTATTACGTCGTTAATGCTTAGCCTTAGTTATTAAACAATATTCTTTATTAGAAGATACGCATCAATACAGATTAATAAAAATTAATATTCATGGCAAAAATAATTATAAATCTCAATCTCACCATTTTTTCTAATTTTCTAATACAGTACAATTTTTTTTTTTTTTAATTGCTATACAAAGATTTTGGAAATCTCATATAACTCTATTAGAAAAATTCAATAAAAAAAAAAAAACATTATTTAAATTAATTCTTAATTTTACTCAGAAACTAAAACAAAATAGAAACTTTACTGAATATGAAATATGTCTATTATGTCTATTAAACTAACGGAAAATCCGAAAATAATCTGTTTGTAACAGATATAGAAGTCTTAAGATATGTCTGTGTTAAAATTTGTATAAACTATGTTTAAATGTAAATAGTAGGAAAAACATATTTCTATTTGTGATTTGTGTATTGCTATTTATTATCTTCACATTTAGGTATAAATTAATTTAATTAAATATTGCAGGCTGTAGAAGAGATTTATAGAATAGTACTGGTTACAATATTTTTTAAACGTTTATTTTTAAAGATAAACTGACTACTCAGCTGAGTTTAATATTTTAGTGAAATTAATATGATATTAAATATTATACCTGTTACTAATTTCATAAAATTCTGTAAAATATTTTTGTAATACTTAAATGTTTGAAGCTTAAATTGTTCACTTTAGTTATTTAAACAAAATTATAATGTAGAGTGTATTTATTTTTATAAGTAAATATTTTATAAACACAGGGGAAGGGCTGTAATCATGTACAGTCAATTTTATCAATTTTATAGACCTAAATTTTGATATTAAAATTAAAAAAAAAACAACAATGTAAAAGAATGTAATATTTAAGTTAAAAAACACATGTGTTCAATTTGTTTAGACGACCAAAAAATAATAATGACAACTTTGTAATGTATATTTGTGTATTTTTGCATGTCTGTTTTTTTACAAGAACCCAATTGCAATATTGTTGAACTGATCAATAATAATATTAAGATCGAATTGATTTGATAGTAGAATCTCAGCTCTCTAAATGACTAACATGTTTTAAATATAAGTTGAATGATATTAAATGTAGCGTCACATGATACCTAAATGGTTAAAAAAAAGTACTCAGTGAAAAAGAGTAAAATAATGATACGCCTAATAAAACATCAAATAGAATCACTGGGGCTTTGACCTTGATGAGTGGGAGAGAGTAACATGTCTTTTGATTTGCTACTCTCAAAATAATTATTAATAACCCTATTAGAAAATTAAAGGTTATTTGTATTAATTTACTTTGTTAATTTAGTTTTTATATAAAATATTTATTTTGTTTAAAACTTTATGATCTAGTGTCCAAATACAAATTAGTATAAATTCAAAGGAAAGTAAATAATTAATTAACACACTATATTGCTATAACGCATACTATAGACATAGTAAGTAGTACCTATAACAATATAACACATAACAATTTTATAAATTTTTGATGATTAATTTAAAATGTAAGACTGGGGAATTCGCTTTACTGTTTAATAAGTGTCGAGTATAAAGTCATCAAAGTATGTTATTGGGTAGGTCACTGTAATGGATGTATTAAATTATAATTCAATTATAATTTGCACACGAAAAACGAATAACTATATTTCTAAAAATATTTTATTATATATTTATATTGTTATCAGTAATTTATTTATTGACTACCCAACAAGTACCAACTACATCTAATTTGCTTTTAGCAATGGAATTTTTACTACAAAAAAATAAGATGACAGAGACAGGACACAAAAATAAAAACAAATCATTGTAAAACTATATGGATGGGGCTGATAATTTGTTTAATTAATTCTCGTGTTCCTTATTATTTAAAAAATACAATGCAGACATTTCGAACGTTGGTTAAGTATCCTGTTTTAGCTATTATAAGAGGGCACCTGATGATATCATAATACTTTTAAGGTATATCAGAATAAAACAATACATTTGTCTTGTCTCTGATTATTGTAGAGACAATAGCACTACATCAACTCAAAACGCTAATGAAATTATAATACCTTTTAATATTATTATGCAAAGCATCTAGTATAGTAATATGTTAATGATAATACCACTTCTAATATAACAGAGGTTATAGAAACTATGCGTTGAATTACGCGAAGAATTTAAATACGTCTTAAGTAAAATTGTATAACCTAAATAGTAATACATAAATTACTAAATAATTAATTTACAAATTTAGTTATAACTTGAATTGAATACGCAATCAATTTAAGATAAAAATATATGTATATATGAATTTGTAACTAAACTGGTAAAATTATTATTATCATCAACATAATACCTGACAAAAAAATACTTGAAACTATTGTTTGAAAAAAAAAAATGCAAATGAAAAACAAAATGTTAGTTAGGCTACCCCAAAAAAGTGTTTGCGATTATTTTGTTACTAAAACCGTTTAAATCTTTTTTCGATAAAACGAGTATTAACAATGAAAGGCAATAACTTTGTATTAATGATTGACATGATCAGACTTAAACACGATGATTGAAAATAAAACTACATAACGTTTAATGTTATTAAGTTTAATGTAATGTATAAGACGAATGACAACAGATTGTAAGGCTACAGTTAAGTTAGGCAAACATAAATGGTTTAAAATGCCATAATATTATTATTTGTGCAGAAATGCTAATAAGATCATAAGTGACTTAATTTTACATAATATATAATATATAATATCTATATTTGGAGTTCAAATTAACATTTAAATATTATGAATGTTCGTATTATACTAGATACATACTGAGTGAAGTGATGAACGTATTGATATCACAATAATATGTTTTTATTTTAATTTTTAATTTTTGTGTCTAGAGACAATCTTTATAATAGAAAAAATGCTGCGATGGTGAACTTTGAAGGAGGTTTCTGGTAGAAAATTGGATATAATTTGTATTTTGATGGGTCAAAAGTAGGAATTTCTAGGTAATTTTTTTAAATAATCGGTAAAATAATCAAAAAAAGGGTCGTCCTAATGTACCTCGTCATTGAGTAAGTCACCGTAATAGTGTAATGTATGCGTTAAATTTGAATTCTATAATAAACCATTGCATAGGTGGGAAAAACGATTCTGAGCGAAGAAAAGTCGTCAGCCTATGATATATTTATATTTCTATTAAAGTAATTTATTTTAATACTAGTAATACGGTAAATTACATTTTTACCGAAAGCATTGCATTTGAAATTGTTATTGTGTGTATACATATAATAATATACGTACAATTTTCAAGTCCCCGCGAATAATATTTTTTGAATTACAACAGAATAACTAAAATCATTATTCTTCATTTAAATATTTAAATTTGTGATTATTGACATTCAAAGAAAAGAAATCTGAAATTTAAAATTCTATAAATAGTATAGAAAGAGTCAAAATATTTTTAAAATTATAAAAAATCTAGAAAATCAAAAAAATAGACAATATCTTCTCATAATCATTTTTTCATCTTTTTCATCGTATATAATGATTTATTATTGAATTTAAATTTATCACATTTATTATAGTGACACACTCAATGTCAAAGTACACTCGATATCTACTGTACATTTGAAAGATTACCTGCATGACGGTTTTTTTTTATATTAATTTTAATTTAATAAAAATTAATAAAATAATAATCATGAAAATAAAATAAAACACAACTGATATGCTCTAACTTAAATGCTTAAAAATCTAACACATATAAATAACACTATTATTATTCTTCTATAAATATGTAATTAGTCAATAAATTTAACTATTTTATTTTTAATTGTATGATTAAGATTGCGATTAATCAATTTAAATTGAAATTTATAAAAATTTATATGTATTTTATACAAAAGATGTTTTGGAAATTGAGTCAGAAAAATTGTTTTTATTTAGTTATTTGAGTGTATAATGACAATAAATTGTTAAAATTAGCAAATCTTAGCCGCTAAAATTGAATATTTCCATTATAGGTGTATCTTATGGTATACAGATATTATCAAATTTTTTAAAGAATCGTAAATAATTATTTTTATATGTAGTCAAAGTGGTTATAAATATTAAATATTTATATAATTTTATCATTAAATACATTTATATTAAATGGTTATTAGTTATTATATTAAATAGTTTAAACTTACGCAAAAGCCCTTTCGGAAATTATTCCAATTCTATTGCTCATCAACCGTAGTGATTCAATGTGTGTTCCTTGTAATATATCATTGTCAACTGCCTCGATCTCAGATGACATGACATCCATATGACTTATCCGAGTACCAGTTGCTACTTCTATAAAATTCAAATTTATTTAAAAATGTAAATAAAAAAATGATAATTTTATAATATTAAAAGTATATGCGTTATTTCAACTATTGACATATACGTATTATAATTAATATGTTTCCATAATAATAGATAAATTACTATAAAAAGTTATACATATTTTATTTTATTTGTTAGAGAATCTTTAAAAATTTATTTAAGTAAGTAGAAAACTGGTTATGGATTATGAAATCTAATAACATGTAATTATAACACATCATATATTATAAATATGGTTACCTACCTATGCATATTTTTTAAAACATAACGTTCAACTTTTAAATTATTAATAATATTTGTTTATGACAAGAGTTTCATAGTACTTACGCCGTAATCACATATATCTAGGTATTTCTCATTATTTGGTATAAAATATTTAAATTAGGTAGCTTTATTAAAATAAAAAAAATTGAAATAACTCATAAAGTACAGATTATCAAAAATCTATTTAAATTTATATTTTTAACCATCGCGATTCCGACACCACTATTTAAATAGCTTTGTAAAGTCATTTTTTTAGTCATTTTAATTTATTACATTATATTTATTCAAAAACAAATTCCATAGAATAGGCGTCATATATTTTACAATCTTACTGAAAACGTTGTTGAATAGTAATTTATAATTATTTTTTACTACAAGTTTTGGTTCTGATAATATGTATATCCAGTTACCCGGAATTGTGTACAAAGGAACTGCAACACATGCGATGTGCATTCTTAATGCTTCGTCTGTTTTGCATGTACACATGCTGTTGAATAGACAAGGCGTCGCTGCCACTGTAGTGAGCACGATAACTAGAAGTAGAAAACATGATTTCATCTGAAAAAAATGAAAAAAATAAATCCATCGATTAGTGTTATCATATGTCTTTTTAAACTATCGACACAATGTAAATTATAATATTTACAAATGATTTACTGCTAGTGGAAATGCCTCAATTTATAACCCATAATATAGGTGCATTATACATGCTGTGCATTCCAAAGTCACCAATAGTCTAATTAATTGATTTTTATTCTCATGCAGGTTAAAAATGTCGTTATTATGTTAAATACAATGGGTAGAACACAATAGGTAGCTGATTTTATACAATATCATCATTTTTATATTATATAGTGGTCCTCGTTATCACTGTTTACGAGTAACTATATTTTATTATTCATTTCGTCATAATAAATCGTATAACAAATGAAGTTACATCAGCGTAAGGTTAGCACTACTATAATATTGTCTAAATACATCTAGAAAACGAACCCGAGAACTTATCAGCTGTGGCTATAGCGTTTGAGTTTTAGCACTCTGTATTTTAACTCAGACGGACATGTTCACCTTCGGCATGACAGTATTTTTATAATAAACTACAGTACCATACTCGTTTGTTTCCACAGGTAATTAAATTCAAGAGATTGCTCCCAGTGGACATTTTGGTGGCAAATCGCAGGTGTTCCAATTTTTAATTTATTAAATTAGTTTTTTTTTCGTATGTTGACGAAATACGGATAGACTTTTTTTCATATTTTTGTCACAGACAGAAGACAATAATGTTACAATTTGTCATGACAGTTGACGAGAAACCGCTCAGTTCTATGTTATCTGAAGGCAGAAATAGTCTAAATAACAGCGAACAGGAAATGGCCTGTGTCTGAAGTTAAGATTACAGCTGTAGCCTAATTCTAATATATATATATATATATATATATATATATATATATAGAGTGTCTCATGAAAGTTTGGCATATGGAATAATTTTTGTTATATTCAATATTCATTTTTTTTTTTTATTTAATTTGTAGACGCTTAAAATACATGTATAATTGTAAAAAAAAATATTTTATTTTTTAATAGTAAAAATGAAAAATGAAAAATTTAATAAACATTTTTTTTGAAATATGTAAAATAGCCAATTTGTAAATATGATTTTTACCAACATTTTGATGGTGAACATATCCCTTAAAGTACAATCGTTTATTTTCTATATATTTTTTCAAGTTTTCAGAAATTCTTAAAAAAATAAATCGATAATAGTCATTGTAACTTGTTATCGGTAATAATTGAAGATAATGATTTATTTTATTACAATAAAGGAGAAAATAATTCAAATTTCTAAAAACTTCAAAAAATTGTGGAAAATAAACAATTGTACTTAAAGGAATATTTTTATCATCAATTTTTTTCTAAAAATCATATTCGCAAATTGGCTATTTTATATTTTTCAAAAAAACTTTTTATCAAATTTTAAATTTTTTATTTTCACTATTAAAAAATAAAATTTTTTTTTATTATACGCGTAGCGCAAGCATCTATAAATTAAAAAAAAAAATTAATATTGAATACAACAAAAGTTATTCTTTATTCTATACGCCAATTCTTCGTTAAACATTCTGTATATCATACACAGACATTAACGTCATTATGGGCAATTACACACAACTCGGAGAGAAGAAATTTACTCACGTCGCAACAACGACATAGAGCGATGAATGCAAATTTGTGAATACGAATGGGTATAAAGAGTGATTTAATAAGAATTTATATTCCATTTTATATACTTAAATAATGCTCATTTTATTTAGATTCTGATTTTTGGAATTTTTATGTATACTCAAAGAAAACATTTTTAAATAGTTATAACTAGTGCTGGGAATGTAATATATTGAAAAAATCCAAAAATGTCATAAAAAAATACTTTTATGCCCTAAAAATTTAAAATAATACACATATAAAATGCTCTTGTTTTTTTTATTTTAAACAAATTTTGAGCCAAACAATTAATTAAAATAAATATTTTTGATTAAATTGAATAAAAATGTTTGTAGTATTGCATAGTTTAAAATCTTCTTCATGGACTTTTAATTTAAAAAAAAATTATTATCATTTAATTTTTTTATTTTCACTCTTGATTTTTACGTCGTATGGTTTCGTTTGAAAAGTTTCGATTATTTCAAATCCTTGTTAGTGTACATTACAAAATTACTTTTTAAAGCAAAATATTTAAAAAAAATGTTTAAATAAACTGGAATTTAGTATTAAATGCTCTAAACAATTTTAAAATGCTTTAAAAATGAAAAAAATGAACTTAAAGTTAAAAATTGTCAAAAGATGCAAAATAAAAACTTTTTATTATAATTCAAAAATACATTTAACATGTATATTTACAACGACCATCGCGTATATAGTTTTGGAAAACAATGCAATATTTATCGAAATCCCAGCCCTAGTTATAATTATTGTGCAATCTAGCATATGATTCAAATTTATTTACCTAATGAGAACTACCATTTTTTAATTCAAAATTATTAAGTGGATGACTTTTTCAAAAATGTGATGTTTAAATAAAAATTGAAACAAGTCCAATGTAAAAAAAATCATGCTTTGAGAATAATAGTCCACGGTAATACCTGTATATATGAGACCTATGATGATTTAAAATTTTAATTTCTCAACATCAAAATTTAAAAAGTTTTTTATTTATTTACTTAAAATTTAAAATATACAAGAAGTCTATATCACCCCAAAAACACTCTTTAAAATGTTTATAAAAATGCAAGAGTTCCATATAATATGATCTCTCAATAAACTTAAACCTTCGAAAAATCAGAATATTTGAACAAATACACTATGATGAAAGGATAAAAGAGGGGTGAGCATGATTAGTAAATCAACCTGTATACACCTACAGAATCTCAACTACATTGTATTTATTTATATACATTTGAATTATAGGTAGCTGACTTTAGATACGCTCAGCAGATACACGCGACCGGAGATTAGGTGTATGCGATATTGCCGTTTGTTGCCGGAAGACGGAAACATTCTAAAGCTTGCTCATTCGTTCCGTCCAAAAGTTGTATGGATAAAAATCCATCATTCTCTCGTGCTGATTGCTTATAATTTAAACCCATGTGACGTGACGTTTGTCATAAAAGCAATTACGACTATTGTTAATACTCGCAAACAAAAGTATAGAGAGGGTAAATCCGCATATTAGGGTATTAATAATGAACTTGCGCAATTATTAAGACTATGTACATCGTTATCGTATCATCTAGAACAATAAGCCTAGTAGATCTTTTACTTTTATCTTAGCAGTTTATTACTTGTGGGGCGTGTTGTATGCATATTATATTAAATTAGGTAATAATAGCCATAATACTTGATACAGTGTAAACTGCACGTATAAGAGTGTGTTTTTATGTTATCGATAAAAAGTTAAATATATTACAACAAGTGAGATAGCGCTCACAGTGTGAAAATTATTTTTTTTTGTTATAATAATTATGAGAGATAAAACGTATGGGCAATCAATACAAACTTGAACACTATAGCTCACCGGATAATTATTATCCCGCAGATTAATTACGATCGTCCTAGACACCTAGGAAGTGATTATACCATATCATTAAGAAATGAAGTCCGCGAAAAAATATATTTTCAAATGTATTTTGTCACTGATTCATTCTGAGCATCTGCGTGCCTCGCCTGTCTAGTTAGTAGTTTCATCATTATGACTAGAAAAATAACGTAACTATTCGTAACTTGACATTATTTTTAAATTCGAGTTATATTTATTTTGAATTCTATAATTACTGTTCTATATGTATATTCTGTATTTTAATATTTTGTAATTTTAGTATTAAATAAATTTCACTGCATATCAACATTGTACGGTCGATTTTTGATCGATCGGGACACGATATATATGTTTGGATTTGTAATTGAACTTGAATGTTTACCTAACCATGAAATATTGGTTATATTATTATATTCCCAAATTCAGTATAATTAATATTATTTCATCATATACATTTCTTAAAATTCATATTACAATTGAGGGTTTTTGGAGTGAACGATGAGCGAAAATTAATAAAATGTCAACTTCACCACACATTATAACAACTATTCTATAATATAGTATATTTTAATTTATATTTAATTATTCTTTAAGAAGATAACTGGCCCCATCGAAAATGTCCACGTGAGGCTCAGCAAATGTGTATGTGGTGGACTTTTCGATTTATACCATTCATTTAGAACAGTAGTTAATGCCTTTAAGGGTACTAGGGCACAAACATACAATAACCACAATAGAATATCATAATTTCATCGCAGTTTATAAAATCGGTAGATGGTACACGATAACAATATTAGGATTTAACGGAGTCGTGAGATCACATATGTCGTAAACATATTGGCATGTAGCGTACGGCAATGGATATAATACGATTGGCCGTGCAGAAAAACGACGGACACGGGCGCATGTTTTAAACAGAGGGAACGTGTAAAAGTTTAACCATTTTCGTCAAAGTCTCTTAGAGTGTATTACGCAGAAGACAAAAACGACAAGTGCTATAGAAAAATATAAGATTTAGGATAGTGGTTGCAAATTTTTCTTACGCAACTTGCAAAAATTACTTTTTTTTTTGAAGCGTGCCATTGTGAATAATATTATATACATATATAGGGCGATTTAAAATGTATGTTATAGATAATTTATTGATTCAAAATAGAGAAAAATGTATGTTTTTTGATTTAGAATCATCTAAAACGATTTATACATTTTATAATTTTTTACAATGTTATAGGGGAGGGGGTTTGGGTTGTCAATTTTAAACATTTATGAAAACATTATATAATATTTTTCGGGAATAGTTTTTTATTAATTAATATTGTCCAAGCATTAAAATGTATCAAAAAAATGTATTCATATTATGTTTGCAAAATAAGTAAAGATTCTCATTAGAGTTTCTAAAGTTAATCCCCAAAACCCCCTAATATATTGTAAAAAATTATAAAATAAACAAATTATTTTAGTAGTTTCTAAATCGAAAAACTTTCGTATCATACATTTTTCTGTATTTTGGATATTTATGTGATAAAGTGGGTGTAACATAAATTTCAAATCACACCGTGTATAATATATTATAAAAAAAAAATGTATTAATATTAAAATATGTAATAACATTTTCAACAATGTTGAAAATATACTGACATTGTGATGTTGTTGTTTATCATTAAAATTAAAATTTAATACAAATGTTTTAATTTTTCGAGTGTCCACACAATTTTTTCGCGTGTCATGGATGCCGAATCCCTGGTTTATGATGTACAATAAAACTTCGCGAATTCTTTTTTCCACTAGACGGTTATCGTTCATATACAAATTGTATTATATTTCATTATCGTAACAATATGCTGTCGAACTTATATTATATTGCTCGAAATATTTCATCTCAAAAATATTCTTCACTCCCCATTGCCCATCAGATACTTTAACTACTTATAAATTATAATTAGATGATTGTACAGGTGCAGCGTACATGTTGTACGTAACACGTAAACACTATGATATATTGTTATACCTAGTCCGAGAACAGAGACATTATTTCCGTCCAATCGTCGGCTATTTATTTCAATTCGAAATGTTTATTCACACATTTTGGATTTTTATTATTTTATTTATTTATTTATTTATTTTTTTTTTTTTTAGTCGGACGCACAACAAACGCCGTTACGCAATAACGTTGACAGATACGAGTAAATCACTATTTATTTCCTGTTAAAATATCGAGGAAGCGTCACCCCATTTTTCTTCACCAGTAACAATGATATAGCTATATGGCAAATGCTTGGTATAAAAAACGTACACCAACACAACGCGTTAAATTATAAGACCAATCAAAAGATCATTAATGTCGAATATTCTTGTTCATTATGATTTTTAGTTTCGACAAAATATAAAATTGTTTATAACACAATAAATTATTATTTTTTTTTCGAATTATTTTCTTGTCATTATTTTAATCTCCATAAATCTTAAAAGCTGTGCATTTTAACTTTTATCTTTAGTATCTTTAATTAAAAAAAAAAAAAAAAAAACATTGCATAAACATTACAATTATTTAAAACAAATCGTTTGAAAATCATTAATTGTGATTAGTTTAAACTTTATTAAGTTAAATCTCAATTTGTTTTTTAGTCCTTTGATTTACTTACTATTATGCAACATTCTGATAACACTATTTAACGTTTAATAAGTGAACACATAATATTGTTATTAATTTATTACATATGCAATTTGGATATAAAATATTAACAATGACGAAAAACTATATAATTACCAATAAATCACTATAAATTTATTAACTCATTTTAATAATTACATTTTACTTTTTAAAAAGCGTTTGATTTAAAATATAATAATGTTGACATGCTGAGGATTTTAGTTGTAAAAAGCATTTATAAATGGAAAAAACACAGTTTTTAAATATTTTTTATATCTTATAATATATATTTAACAATTGGTTTAATTTGTGAAAATCTGATTTTTTTTTTTTTGCTTTAATATAACAAGCGTATAATTTTGTTTGTATAAGTATATTGACAGAACAATCAACTTGATATATACATCTTAATATGTTTACCAGAAGACCTCTAACTTTTGTTTGAACAATTTGAAAATTATTTTGTGGAAAGAGGAAGTATAAATTAATGTGGAGTGATGTCAGTTTGCTATCCATTAACATTTGGAAATTTGTACTGTGTATTTTTTAAAATAACCACAACTAACAAAACAAACTTTAGGTTAAATAAGGTCGATGTACCATTGACAATTGATTATCATATATTATGGAACTGTATAGTTACTGTATCTGAGAGAAAATTAAGCTGGAATGAGTCACATTCATCTAAATTGGATTGGATTAGAATAGTTATCTATAAAAACGAATTATATCTTCAAAACAACAAACATCTAAGATAAAATAAATTAGATGTACCTACATGTTTGATTTTTTTTTGCACGTATAATAATAGAGCTTATAACGTACCTATTAAATAAATTACTATTATTTTCCCCAATATATCTCATTATTGTTTGGGTGTTTAAAAATATTTTAAAGTGTTATAAACCTAAAAAAGGGTAAACATATTAATAACAGGATAAAATAGAATAAAATTATCTGACATTACTAAATTACATTTCGTTTTCTAAATTGTATAATATATAAAATTAAAGTAAAAAAAAAAAATGAGAAATTTTGTTTAGTTAATCATTCTGAAAATTGTTGGGAATGGAAGGGGGGGGTATAAGAGAAATAAAATTAATACAGAAAAAAATTCTAAAGATATTATATATTAATAATGTCAATAATATTTTCATTTTTTGCTCACAATACAATTTTTTTTTTGTTCGTTTAATATTATATTTCACGTTTAATAATATTTCTTTCAAATGTAGCGTTCCCTACAAATGATAAATGTTCTTTTAGTCCAGTTACACAAATGCACACACATAAGTTTCATTAACTGTGACGTTCATAATATTATTACTAAGGGATTTTATAGGTCGTGAGATTTCAAAGAACTAGTTGCTCTGGTTTTAGTCATTATAAATGCTCGTACTGTATAAAAGTTTGAGGGTCTGATAATGCGCATCAAACAATTTTGTGTCCATTATAATTGTAATTGTTTCACTTTTACTAAATAATCCTTTGCGATAAGCTTCCAACAAGAATAGTTATAATATATTGTAGACATAGTTGTTAAGTATGTTCAAAGGTTTTATATATTGTATTACGTCCACTCAATTTACCTATCCATAATTCATTTTGAAACCCGTTTTATCTATAACAGCGTTTTTGTGATTTTGTCGTTAACATTTTTAGTTTGTTGCACTTCAGACTAAGTCAAGCGTGCTGACACTGCTAAATTCATAAAATACATAAATCGTTTATTTTTACTAGACTAAAATAAAATAGTGCTGCTAAACTCGTGTACTTTGTAACTGCATAGCCTTATTTAATAACTGTAAAACTAAAAAAAATGAATTAAGTAATTACTAATCACAAATTATGAATAATTTGAAAATTTATTTCGTGAGATGCATAATCTAAGTATGTACTATGTTTTATAATATTGTACACACGGCCATATCTAAAAATATTGACAAATGGTAACGACTAAAGGTTAAACTTATAATAAATATTTTAAAAATTTTGTTTTTAAAATGCAATACCTACATAATAATAATATAACATGAAAGGTCACTGTTTTCTTTTATTACTTAAATGGCCGAACAAAAAAATATGATGGTCCCTATTGTTTACTAATTCTATTAAATAAAATTTAATTTTGTAACAAATTATATATAAATTAAGAATTGAAATTCAGATTAGTTTTATAATAATTTAAATTTTATAGTCGTACATATTGAACATAGTTAACGAAGAAGTTGTCATAAATATGTTTAGTATTTACTATATTATATTTTATAATTTACTATACCCATTATGGTATGATTGTTTTATTTTTGATTAGGGTTTTCAATAGTGTATTTAAATAAATTTAAATGAAGAAATATTGCACAATACAGAAAATTGTCTGTACAATTTCTATGTAAGGTAAAAGTGAAAAATAAATATAATATTATGCTCGACATCAAAATGCTAAAAACGATTCCATCAAAACTAGGTAACTTGTTATGACTGGGTACCATCATTATTTTGTAAATTAAAAGAAAATTAGTAGAGTATTTTTAAGATCTTATGACATGCAATATATAGAGGAATGAAAAATGCATCATAGTTATTTTAAAAGAACTTCAGTTAATGATGTACAATTTATTTTAATAGTTAGGGTCTTTAGTCATGCTGAATGTTATAACTTATAACAATTATTATTATAAAAACTTTGAATTAAATTATATACGTAGTGGATACTTTTCAAACAGTTAAACGACTAAGTCATGTAAAAATAAATGTCCCATTCTACGTTTTTATTAAACGTATCACACAACCGTTTTCTCATATTTAATATACACTGGAAAAGGCTATATTGAAAAAATAAATATATACAATTTTAAATGTTATTATAACTCGACAACGTCGGTAAGCAAAAATATTTCAATTACGTAATTTTTATTTAGACGTATGTCAAAAATACCTCGTGTTGTTAAAATTCCCCGGTAAGTTTAAGGATATTATTTTGATTTAAACAGTTTGAGTGAGCGTAACGAGTGAATATGTGAACTTGTTAGATTATTTATTGCACAAAAAAAAAAAAATATCTAATTAAAAACAAGTATATTAAAAATTGTTAGAAATTCAATTTAATAAATTGTTAATATATAAATCGTATAGGTTTTGTGTTTACAATACAATTAGTTCTAACTATACAGTCTTTACATATATGAGAGTTCTCATATTTTATAATTTTATGCACTTAAATTGTATACAAATGAAAAAGGCAGAACAAATAAACTTATACTTTATTAACTTAAATTCAACTACACTAATTATTATTAATTACAAACAATTCAATGAGATAGGTATAATTAATATAGTTTTCAAATATAATCTGAGAATAATTTTTTTTGAAGAATTCGTAATTTATTCAATTTACTTTGCAAAATATTTTCTCAAATTGTATTTTATGATTACAATTAACGTATTTTTAAAACATACATTTGTATTTTGATTTATATGACAAAAACTTGCATGTAGAAATCTGTGTTTATGGAATGCCACTAAGAAAATTGTACTTCCTTTTTACTGATTGAATTTTACTTTTAGGATTATAATGTGTGAGAATAATTAACTTTTAGTAAAGTCAATGTTTGATCATACATAGACATCATCTACACAGAGTCCAAGAATATTCCCATGTTAAGTAACTTTTCGACTACACGTAGGAAAACACAAAGGGTTTTCAAACTATTAATAATATATCCTTCAAGAACACTTTTGGCACAAAGACTTTAATTTTCAGAGTACTGAATTGAGCTTTACTCGTTCATTGATAAAATCCGTTATACTGTTGATCAAATTATTTGTATACATATAAGGATTATATATAGACACCACTTTTTGTTTATAGGTATGTCTTGAAGGTATATAATATGTGTATACTATAAAATGTTTCCTATAAAATTATTGTGTAACCTACTTTGAAAATGTGAAACTATGCATAATTTGTACTTCACTTATTTCATGTTTTTATAAAATACACACTGTTCTATATAGTTCATAAATTTAATGGTTTACTTTGATATAATTCGTTTATTTGTTTTGTTTTGTTAAATATTGGGTATAAAATTAACCTAGACATATGTTGTTTCATATTTATTTTAACTGTTTTAAAAATATTTTATTAAAATATAAATATAATTAAAATATTTTTTTTTTTTAATATTACTTTAAAAATCTCTAATGAATTGATTATTAGAGTAAATTAAATAACTTATAAATTATAACTGAAGATAATATTATGATTATATCTATGATACAATTATACAAAAAAATAAATGTACAATGTAGATTGTATATATTATTTTAGTGAATCATTATTATTAATACAAAAACTAGATCGATGGATTTGTACATAAATAGATTGATTTTAAGAATTTTATTTTTAGTAATAGTGGTTAATAAAAATAAATCAAATGATATCAGTGCAAGTTAACTTTGGCATAGGCACGAAAGTCTGAAAATTCAAACAGTCAACATACTTGCTAAACTTTATTAAAGAATACTGCATAGCCAATTAATCAATTAACCTAACTGCAGAAATCCAAAGAATTTTTTCAATAACCTCAAAAAGCATCCCTAGTAACTCAAATACAAGACTCAAAAGAAACTGGCCTAGAAAACATCTATCGTCTAAACTAAAATAAAAATAAACAACAACCTACAGTTAGAGATAAATGGATAGCTTCTTCACTATATACAATGAAATTATATTAATAACCATGGTCCACGATTTTTTTTATTCTAGTTTATATTGTGCACATATTGTTAAATTCTTTTAAATAATAAAAATAATGAATAAAGTAAAAGTAGTACATTTTAAAATCTATTACTACAAACTTGGGACTCAACAAGCATTTGTTGTTGGTTTAAAAATTAGATATTCATAAATTAAATTTGACCAAATATTATACTCGTATATACTTTTATTTAATCATATATTTAAGGTTCTTTATACAATTGATGAACAAGCAGCTGCTGACTGCTATTGAGCTTGTGGCCTATGATCTATGCGATTAATATGCGTACAAATAAACTCTAAAGAGTATGATATAACACATCCCGTAACAACAGTTTAAATGCATAAAATTAGATAAATTATTTACCAAGTTTATTTGTCCTTTGACAAAATACAAAACATAACGCAGTTAGTGAACTTTTAAAAATATTATTTATTACTTAGTCTAGAAGTTTTGTTTGATAGTCAAAAAATAAAATCAAGGAAGGAAAATTTTGATCATTGAATGTAAAAAAAAAAAAACGCAGAACTTATGTCACAAATCGGACACCAATGACTATTGTAGTGAGTATGTCAGAGTTTTAGTATTCTCTGAAACAAATCAGGCAATGATAAATTCGTATTCATCCACGCTACATTAGACATAACTTAATGATTTTTTAACGTTAAAAGCTTGACCTAATATTTTCAGTATAGATTCTTTTGGTATTTTACTTGTTCGACAACAAGTAGTTATAGTTGATCGGTTTTATAACAATAGTTCTTTGATCAACAGAGAATAATATAGCACAGTTATTGACAAACGTTTTTTTTTTCTTTTCATAAATGATTTTTCGTTATATTGGAACTACATTATTATAACGTATTGAAGTACCTTGAAAATGCTCAATTAACAATAACCTTACGGTTGTGTTTAATGTGTGCTGCCTTATTAGACGAAATATAAAATTTAAATGTATGTCAATCAAAATAAATTAAATAATGGTTATGAGTTAATCGTTTCTTTTTTGGGAGGAGGGG
The DNA here is from genome assembly GCA_014851325.1 of Pentalonia nigronervosa. Taxonomy (NCBI): domain Eukaryota; kingdom Metazoa; phylum Arthropoda; class Insecta; order Hemiptera; family Aphididae; genus Pentalonia; species Pentalonia nigronervosa. The sequence goes on from JACXSJ010001370.1 coordinate 62,181, forward strand.
TATATAGTGCTAAATTAAAAATAAAAATACTTTCAGGTTGTCTTTTAATGCTTTTGTATTTAATACTAATACATATTAGTTAAAAATCAATAAAGTAATTTTGATTTTACGTTATAATAGAAAAAAAAATATACTCGTTATTAATTCTTCAAGAATTTGTGAAGATTACTCATCCATATCATTTTTTATTTAACATGCTTTGTGTTGATTTGATAAGTTATATTTTATAAATCATGAAATGTCATTGTTTAGATTAATTTTAATACCGCTTAACACTTTTAACATGTACAATATTAAATAGTCACAATGACAGTTGATCTCAGTTGTATTTACTCATATCAAATTATGTATTTATCTATACACACGAAAAATTATTTTAAAACTTTTAAGGACACTGCAAACAACAAAGAATGCAATCAAAAGACAAATGCCATCACTGCTTTCGGAGCAGTATTATTTTCAGTACCAACATAAAAATCAGTGATGTCCCTGAACAGCCATATAAGTTAGATAGTACTTTATACCTATATAAAAATTATAATATATATAATATTTATAAATTATATACATCCGATTTATGTATTACATACGTGTTAATAATTTTTGTTTTTTTTTAAATTTAATTTATTATAATAAAATTTTATTTTTTTAATTTTTCAACAATAAAATAATTACGATAATTTATCGTTAGCTATTCAGTTCTGTAGTTATATACTCAAAATATAGAAACTATCCAAAGTTCTTTTTTATGATTCCTGCTATCTTTTAAATGAATAGTAGAAAGTTTACCTACCCCATTCTCATCATGGTATATTTCTATTTTTTTTTTATTTAATATGGCCCTTAAAAATATAGAAAATATCTTAAGATCTTAAGATTTTTATTTTAATTACACAGGCGTAAAATTAATTTTGGCTCTTTATTAAAAAAAACCTAATTGTAAAATCAATTTTTGGTAATAATAAAGTAATAATCTATTTAATAATTATTCGAATTAATTCACCGGCAAATATGTAAATGTCAATTGTTAATTCCACTCATTTAAATATTTTTTCGTGTAATATTAATGATATTAAATGCATTATAATATCATACATGTTCTCATGTAGTTGGTTTATTTAAATCTCGATATTTTTTCTAGATAATATATATATTTATTTATACAAAATTATATACGTAATATACTTTACGTCTTTACTAATATATGCAAGTAGGTTCTTAAGTATTTATAATTAAAATACAAGTATTCTACAGTTTTTATATTTTTTATAACCGATTTTTTAAATGCATAGAGTTATTCATATATAATAATAATAATTATAATAGTTCTTTCTTTGATAAAACAGTAACTATATATAAATATTTTAAAAAATAATATGTAAAATACAACATTTTAAACTTCAAAATTTCAAATAAAGCAATTTTAGATCTGTATATTATCTCTTCATACGTGAAGCGGAAATGTGGATCATTACATATTAATGTTGCCCGAGGCAGTTGGTTTGTTCTAGACATCTAAATTGTAAAGCTATATCTCTATAGCAGTAAAGTAGAAAACCTACCTCTTAAGGAATATTTTAGCCACAGGGAGTTGCCATGTTACAACCCACCCCACTCCCATTCCTAAATGAACGAAGGAGTCTTGTCCGGTAACATAGACCTCATACAATATTCAAATGCATCGTCGCATTGGTCTTGTACCAAAGTCGTTACAGTGAGAAATTATGCACCACTGTTGTAGACCAAAGGGACGCGTTTGTTAGGTATAATATGTATTGTACATGATTTATGATTTTTTTTTTTATTGTGCATAGAACGCGCTAAAAAGGGTAATAATTACGGTTAATTAAACTTATCGAATAAATATAAATCGCACGCACATTTTTGTATTAATATGTACTAATAGATACTTGTTTTATGAATTGCTGTTAAACGCATCCGTGCTCTCCATACGGAAACTTGCAAATTATTTTGTTGTTAAAAATTCATAAAATTAATAGTTTTAACACTTACAGTTTGAAAATTCAACGCGTGAAATTAGTTTTCATAAGTTCATTTTAACAGAAATTAAAAAAAGTTTATCTTAAATCCACGTGCATTTTTTATGAGCGATCGAAGTTCAAATGTTGGCAGTATTGGATATTCAAACGTTAACTATGAATTTATTAACTCACGATTTTTTATTTTGTCATTATTCAAAAATTCACTATTATTACTTAAACTATTATTATATTTCCACGCACAATGAAATAACGTACTGCATGATTACTGTCTGTTATTGTCACTAGTCGTATTTCAACACGAATCCTATTGGTACAATAATTATGTTCAGAGCATTGATGTATATTATAATGCGATGACATGAGGCGAGACATTAATGACTTGCGATCAAGTGGCCGCAACGTTTTTAGTACCACGACCTCATTGAAGCAAAATTTTGACGTGACACCACTTACCCGACTTGAAAATTATTTGATCTGAAATTGCATAAATTGAATCTATAGAAGTATTTCTTAGTCGGTTAAACACTTGTAAAATGCGTTGATTATATTATATACCTACCTGTTTATTTAAAGTAAAATTATTTATTTACTTTAATATATGAATGCATTGCGTTAATGAATATCTACCAACATAACTTTTAATCGTTTTTATTTTAAGAATAATTTGAAACACCTTAAATAATAAGTGGATTGACAAAATAAATTAAATAGAAGGTAGGTATTAGAGCACTGCATTCTTATTTAGATATTTAATAAACAATAATAAAATTTGAATTCAGAATTTATTTAAAAAGTGTATTTAATTATATATACTCGTTATAGTTCAGAAATTTTAATCAAGTCACTTATGATATTAATATATATATAAGAGGTGATTCACCAAACCATTTTCAACCCCCTCTCCCACTATTCCTTTAATAGTTATGAATTTATTTAAATTCTGATTTTTTGAATATTTATGTATTCTTTTATTAAAACCATATTTTCAATTATTTTGATTACTTATATCGTTTAAGAAATATTCTGATACGATACAAAATTATTCTCTTCGTCTTATTTATTTAACAGAATCAACATTTTGGTATGTATACTGTAACATTTTAAACATTATATGTTTTTATTGAAAATGTTGATGTATTTACATCAAAATTTGAACGAGTAGATTCTGAGTTATTTTTTTTCTAGACTAAAATGCGTTCACTAAAATAGTTCAGTGAATATTATTATGTGTACTATAATATTATTTGTGTTATATCAAAACATAATGTTTTATTTTCATATTTAGCGTGTTTCTATTAAATATTCATATATTATTCTATTATATGCATGTTATTGATCCACTTTAATAAATAAAATGAAAACGGGTATGATTTACTCTGTAAGTACATGGATAATAACGGTAGTTCCGGACATCAGTTTAAGTACATGATTATGGTCGTACAAATAATGTATAAGTTAAAATGTTTACATATAGGTAATCCATTGTTAAATACAACTATGTATATACTGTAACGGCGATGATGTATTGCAGTTATATATATATATATATATATATTATAATCAAAATACTCTAGTATAAACTTCAGTTATATAATAGAAATCTAGGAATATATATATATATATATATATATATATATATATATATAATATGTAGATATTACACATTAAACTGTGTTATTATGTCTTGTCTACAATGGTGTTTAAAGCGGTGGCGTCATTTTAATTTTTAATAGGAGGAGTAAAAGTTTTATCTAACCCAAAAATAACTGAATTAAAAAAAAGAAAAAACAGCACCCCAGCTAACTTCCATTTATATTATTATCTCCATACAATTTCCATCTTACATTACTTCACACGCATATGAGGTGGCAAAAGTAGCTTCATTTAATAGCAAAATAGACGTGGAGGAGCTAAATAATTATAGCAACTACCTCAGTGGTAGGGTTGCCAGATTTTAAAATCACCAAACCGGTACATCATATTATTAAATAACCTTTTTTAGTATAGTTAGTATAATTATATGGAAATAATAAATAAATATCCGTTATTTTATTTAAAATTAATAAACCAATACAATTTTTTTTACATAAACTACATTTATTTCATTTACATTTATTAGTTATAAGCTAATTTTGATATTTTTCTGTTGAATGGATTTTTTTCAATACCAGTACAGCTATATTATTCTTAAATTTTTCAAGTTAATTTTGAAAAATTAGCAGATACCAACAAACTATTTTTATGTCTACTTGATTTTAAGTGAAATTTTATATCAGCCAGCCCTCCGTGAGCTACTGAAAATTCTGAACCACAAGAAGAACATTTTACTCGATAATTTTCACGACATACTTTTTTTAAAAACGGATATTCATTTTTTAATTCATCATTAAAAGTACACGATCTTTTAGGCATATTTGTAAATAAATTTCGTGCCCCCCCCTCTCAAATTACTCCACTGGATTAAAGATTTGAAAATCGATGTAATATCGCTATTTAACTATATTTAGGTATCTATGTAGACAAGAGTAATTTGTTTTATAGCATTAAAAATTGTTTTATTCTGTATAATACCCCAACAGTGACCTTCGAAAATGACCACCTCAATTTTATTATAAGCAAAAATGGTAACAAACGCATATTATTATTTATACTACAATAGCATTAAAGTTGTACAAAAAAAAAGCATTAGAGTCGTTAAAAATTCGCAGAAACTACCCTAGGTTATGTTATAATCTAAAACCTAGATCTTAAAATTACGAAACTCTATAATGGTTGTGGTTAAAGAAAAAGCGCTAGAGATCATTAGTGACTGGGTAAGTTAATTATTGGGGTCAACTTTTTAAAACTTTTTTTTTATTTGCCTACTCTTATTTGGGGTGATAATCTAGTTCATGTGTTTTGTTTTTTTTTTTCAAAATCCAGTTGATATATTTTTTTTTGTACGGATGGAATATGCTGAGTATACTTTGTTACTATAATATAGTTATATTATAGGTATGTTTAATCTATTATATGATTTAGTATATATTTTTATTCAATTATCAAGAATAACCATCAAACTTAGATATATTTTGTTCCGTTATTTTTTAAATAGTCTTATATAATCTATTTTATTTATTAACGTTAAGTACCGATATTTTATTAATTAAAAATCTCTGTTTATCTTTTTATAGTAAACATTACAATGGGCAAGTTAATTAAAATTGATAATATTTCATTTGAAATTATAGCATGTATAGTTATTCAAATATTATTACAAGGAAATATAAAGATTTACGTTTATTTTGACGTAGATGCTTAAAAATGGAATCAATTTAACAAGTTTATTATATTAATTACATAATTTAAATATTATTATTCTTATATTTAACTATATAGATAGTTTTAAAACGCAAAACATATATCTATAATTTATCGCGTAAACATAGAGTATTTCAAAAAGTTAATTCGTTAGGACTTGATTAAGAATACAATATTATTTCATAAGTCAGTGATGTAAGTGTTTATTAAATTTAAATTTTAATTGTTAACTAATAAATATTTTAATATAAAATAATATTATGTATCTTTATGTAGTACCAAGTATAATGTTAATATACAATCACATTATATTTTATATATTATATTTTGTAGTATAATATTGATTCAAAAATTTTGAAAAAAGTGTATTAAATCTTTGTTCAAGACGACGAGTTCACTAATTATTATTGGATTAAATACAAAATATCGCGATAAAAATGTTTGAGTATAATTTTACAAAGACAACATAATTTTATACAAGTTAAAGTATGCATTTATTAGTAGGTAGTATTAAAAAAACAATTACTAATCAACGTAACTTTTCAAGTGAATTGTGATATATTTGAATATTATTTAGAAAATCATAGTAACCATTATTATTTTATATTCTTTTCACACCATACAATTATTATTCATAAGGAGCAGGAAAAATGCCAAATCAACAAAAACTCAAAGACTATTTAAGACGACGGCAACGACGAGAGCGGTTTAAGTTCGATGTAGAACACATGCGACTGTCTTTTGTTTGATCAGACTAACTGTTTAACGAACGATTATTAAGCTATTGATTTGTTTAATTGTAAAACTGATTTTATTATATTTTAGTTTGTTCTTATATCGAAGAGTTATTAATTTTTCTTTAAAAATACATTTACCCCTTTTTTTAGAGTTATCTCAGTGTACGTACTAAAACGTTTGCGGCGATAAAACACTTTCGGACAAAGTAAGACACTTATACCTAATTTCTCATCCAGTACTCGTTATCATGGTCAGGTGAGAAATAGTACAATTTTCTCTAGGTTAAAGAGATCTCACTTCGAACATCCAGTACTCGTTATTGTGGTCTGTTGTTCGAGAGTAAAGTAACCTAAGAGTAATATAGTTTAAATCCTGAGGCTTCCTTGTTTAACTATTCTTTGTGCAGTACTCGTTGTCGTGGTCACCAAGAGAAGAAGTAAACGGGTTTACAGTGAGTTTCAATATTTACTTGTTTGACGGTTTGAGAATTGGAAACCGAAAAAAAAACTGTTTTATATATCAAGCCTTTGTATGGTGTATACGACAGTATATTAGTTGTATAATATATTTATAATATTTAACAGTTATGCAATATAAACCCGTGATGAATACATCGAAGCTCAGGCCCATAGATTGTAATTCAATTAAATGCAGTAGAATTTAATAAATCTATACATTTTACCTTATTTACCTACATTATTGTTATGTAAAAATATTGTTTGTTTATTTTCCGAATCTCGTATTAACTGATCATTTCTTTGTATAATAAGTATCCCTAACGAACTGTTTTAACAAACTAGGAAATTTTGGAATAAAGTTCAAAACTGATTTTTTTTTTATAAATCTACCTAACTAACTTTGTGAGGTGGATATCGAAAAAAGGAAGGAGGTTACCACTGTAATTTTAAGTGTGGCATTATCAGCCTGATCGCTTGTAATATTTCAACACACGTGGTTTAGAGGAAGCGAAAGGAGATTATCCGTTTAACCGGACCTTTCCCCATACATACCCTTAGGGTTATGGCTGATGCGCTAAAACTTCATGGAGGTATACATAGCTAGTGTATCGGTTAACGATAAGGGAAAGCAATAGCTGGGTAGATTTTGCCTCAACATCGGGTATGACACAAGGGGTGGAAGACATCCGATCGATACTGGTGGTTGGCGTTAGTCTAATCTGGTACATTTTCAACTTCCTGTCTACTACCCTCGTCTTTCGTGTATGACCTGTCGCTCTCGAGCTGCCTGAACTCGTCTTGGCAACCCCAACCCCCCTTGGAGTCGTTACAAAAGTTTGTTTTCATAGGTACATCAAATTTACTCACATTTTCCGCCTATATCTCCTCTGGGGAGAGTCTTAGAATGACAATCAATCAACTAAACATCTTATAAAATATTCTTTTGGGTTTAAATTTACAATTTGCTTTTCTTTGATTGTCAAAACGAATGAACAAACATCGTCAATTTTTTAAACTTGCTCTATACTAAAAATGACCTATACATTGGTTTCATTATTTTTCCAACGATATGATATTGTTATGGTTGTATATTCTAGTAAAACTGATTTCTACTTCGTGAATAAAATATGATGTCCACTTAAAACTTTAAAAAAGTGTATTGATAAATTCTAAGAAACTTGCTCCCAACGTGAATAACATTTTTATGTGTATTTAGAGTTTATTTATCAACTTTACAAACTCCTTTACCTCTTTTCTTAAGTTATTTTTATTATATTGGAAGGCTTTTAGAACTTCAGTACATCATTTTTATCGTCAAACAATATTTGATATTTTATATAGTATGAATTTGAGATCAAATTTATTGTGAATCAATTTATTATTGTTTTTAAATAGTTTTTTAATAATTTTATATTTAACATATAATTTAATCTGTAGTGTCATTTATGATGATTACATTGTTGTTGATAAATGTTATTAGTTTATGATATGAAAGATTAAATAAATATATAAATAAACTAACAAGTATGTAATATAACTAGTTTATGAGATTTAAATGTTAGTAATAGTATATGTTATAATTTAATATTTTCATATAGTCGAAGATTTTAAGTTTCTAGAGCAATTATAATATTTAGAAGTCAATAAAAGCAAAAAATATATTCAACATTTTAAATATAAATAAAAAAATAAAATTAATAGTATTTAGAAAAAAAAAATGATTAATATCTACAAAGGAAAATGTTGGGAGTTAATGATAACCCCTTGTGCACGAATAACCGTAATTGTTATACCGGACTCGTCTGAGTCATAACATGTTACCCTAAAGTCCTTTTAGTTGTAGTCTTATAGATAGTCGCGTACTTGACACATGTCCTCCTTTATTTCATCATTGGGTTGTAGGGTAGAGAAAATGACACACACTGTTGTTGTCCTGACGACGGCACATAACCACTAAACCTCTTTGCCGTCCCACCAAAACCAAACAAAAAGTTTCCGAAAAATAAATTTTCTCTCGGTCCTCTTCTATTTTTCTACTAGGATTTGTCAACGCCGGCTTCGGTTAATCCGGGTTGCCGATGTTTTGATAGGTTTCAGTGAAATGATAACATATCAAACTCGCCGCTTTCCTTTTTACCGCTTAAAATTGCAAAGTGAATAGCACTAGAAATCAGAATCTTTTACCGGTTTTTATCGTTGTATCCGCTGGCTCAAGTGCGGTTTCTAATAAAGAAATCTATCCGTCTGCCAATAAATTCCAAACGATATTTAAATACATGCATGTGCTCGCCAAAGCATAAAAATGAAATGATGTAAGATTGATTGGCCGTTCTCATATAACGTCTAACCATTCTTATTACATCATAAAATGTGCAAATAAAACAATGATGAATATAATTGTGCAAAAACAAAATAGAATGTAAATAAATATTATGCACTAATAAATGAAGGTACAAATAAAATATAATATTTTTAAAAAGTGTATATAATAGGTGGCTATAATTTTGATCATTTAAATGAATAGTTATAAATATTGTTAATTTGTATATAAACCCATTATGCATTATTATAATATTATTTGTTCATTTATATTTTTTAACGAAAACAATATGGTTAGTGAAATCACGTAACAATTATAAATTTTATAAAAAGCAATTGATCCATAGCAAACTACTCTATATTTTCTTTACAATAAAATGATTATACTATAAAACCACTAAGTACTCGTATTATTGCTTATACAAATGTGGAGTTGAGTTATTTATGATTTTAAAAAATACGTATACATCTGTAATACGCAATTTACTCGTCTGTATAAATTACGAAAAAAAATCGCGTACAAGGTATAGACCTACCCATATCGTGTACCTACAAACAATAAAATAACAATAATATCTACATATATTTAATACCACGTTGTCCGTGTTATTTTGTTAGGATATAACAAAACACAGATTTCTCGAAATTTCGCGTTCACCCAGAATAGTGCAGCAACTGATAAATTGGAGAGAGACAAATGTCTTATTATTTATGCTTTGGAGGGAATGGAAAGGATAGGCAGTGGAGGTCCACGGTAAAAAAAAAAACGTTTGTGGTGGTAGGAAAGAGAACTGCTACACAGGTTGTTAAGAGTGGCAATAAATCAAGACAGTTTTATGCGGGTTGGCGGCAAACCCCTCGTGACCGTCATTGGGCTGGAGTGGAGCACCTTCCGAACAAAACTAATTTCCTGCGGGAGCTTTCGTGCAAGCTCGGTTTTATTATTTTATTTTGCTTTATATATATATATATATATATATATGTATGTATGTATATATATACGTGAAAGGGAGAATGTGTTATGTTAACGCACCATCATTCACGGCCCAAAAATACGAATATCGTTACGTTTTTAATGCATATCAATTATTTATGACATAAGATGCTGCTACTGTAGAACGTAAACTATCACAGTGTTATAATATACCTAGGTACGTCTTGTACACGAGTAAATGAAAACACAACCCTAAAATCGTCAGTTTAGTTTTTGAAAATATAAAATACTTGCGAGACGAAAATTTAATTTAGAATTAAAAGCAGTACTGATTTATTACAAATATAAAAAAAATATTTGTAGACCTACAAACTGCAATGGACGGTGTTGGCCGTTGTTGGGTATTTTTCAGATAACGTGTTGAAATCGTTTAGTAGGTAAACTATAAAAATGATTGATTTTTTCTTTTAATAATTCTAGATAAAACAATTTTTGCATTGTAAAAAAGCTTGAAAGTTTAATACAAGGTTTGTTATAAGATGCTGTTACTTGAATTTAAGAAGTTTAACGTAAATCAACAATAGTTTTATTGAGCGTTAAAAGTTAGAATTTTGATGAAATTCATCAAGTCATGAAAATTTGCAAATTATTTTGTAGTTAGAAATATATAACAATTTTTCTTTTAAAAGCTAACGTTTGGAATTTAATAGAAGATTTCTTATAGGTTTACTTAGCCAAAGTAAAAAAAAAAGTTTATGAGAAAGTCAAATTATTTTTTATTGAGCATTTGAAATTTAATTTTTTACACCATTGAATATTCAGACATAAAATAATAGTTTTCTTATTTTGTTGTAATTAAAAAACAAGGTACTTGCAATTATTACCAAATGTTTATATTTTTATGTTCTACATATTGTATACATTTTAATAATATTTTGATTCTTTTTAAATTATATATAGACATTTAGCATGTCATTTTGGATTTTTTAAAGCTTTTTTTCTAATAATTTTGATAATAATAATACGGACTCTTAATGCTCGTTGCTTGGTCTTTTTTATCAATAAATAATAGTACAAACCAAATTACTTATTTATAAAATTCTCTTTAAGCTTATTTGGACTTATAGACTATATTGTATAAGCTATAGCTTTAGGGTTAGATGTAAAAATCTAATACAAATAAAATTCAAGCGTCCCAAAATATAGCACTTTGACGACTTTTCAATGCGCCACTATAATATATATCCAACCTAACTGTGCATAATAATTTCAATATGAAAACTATTGCTGAAGAATTACGTTTCTTTTATACGTCCTTTCATAAAGGAGTTTAAAGTTCAAACTCATCGCAATGCTTAATCCCCTTAAAGAGGATCTTTCCAATCGAACACTAAATCCTCGACGTATGTTTAATAGGAAGTGCCTGTACAAAGATGATAATATTTAATCCTATGATAAAATAAATTTGGAATTAAAAAAAAAAAAACGGTTTTTGTTAAACAATGAAAAAAATCTGTAATATTAATCAAGTTAAATATCGCTAATGGGCGACTCCTTAATCAACCCCTTTCATATATATACTTACTCTTAGTATATAAGCTTATTCTGCATTTTTTGTATAGATATTGTTTATTCGAAATAAATAAAATATAAAAATTGCAAATTTATCTCTGGCTGTGTTGCCCTACGATTTGTTTTATTATCTTCATAGCATAGGTAGCTATTTAAAATATAAATCATGATGTATAAATTGTATTAAATTAAAATCGCCATAATGTGCTCCCATAAACTTAAATATATTTTTTGAAAATGCGAGTAAAAGCGTTAAAAATAATTTAAAACTCGAAACAATTATATAAATGTAAAGGTTCAATTAAAAACTTTGTGTTTTAAAGAAGTATTAAATATGCAAATGGGTATTTGTAACATCTTTCTCTAAAATTGTATGACAGACAGTTAGCTGCAGATATAATATGCAAATTTATATTTATATACATTCTTTCGAAAATAAGTAACGTAACTCAATTAGTGTGTATAGAAAAATTATACACAATAACCGGAATGGACAAAAATATATACCTAAAGGCACTCGTAAATACAGTAATACATAATATTGTATATTATGTTCCAAGCTAATTTTTAAAGATTATTTGTCAAAAAAAAGTTACGTAGGTTAGACTTATACTACCTATAACCTATAAGTAACGTAAGTTACTTATACCTACCTATAACCTATTGTGTTTTTACATTCATGTCATAATCTTAGTATGGTCAGTTGATATCAAAATAATAATCATATTAATAAAGTCACGCGTGGACGGATAAATTATTTATAAAAAAATCAAACTATTTTTCAAGAATAAAATAAAATGTTATAGACGTCGCAAGTATCAAGAATATAATATTATCAGTGGTATCATGTAACTTTTCCAAAGAGCACACAAAACTACAATACAGCATATTATTTGCTTTTAGATACTTATAATGAGTTAATATATTGTGATATTGAAATCTATTGGAATTAGTAAAACTGTTTTATTCATAAAAAAGCATTATCGAAAATGTTCTGATAACACATAATAAATCATAACATTATCGAACACATCTCAACCAACAGATATATGAAAATACTCTTTGAAAATCGAATATGACGGAGGTGCATGTCAGTGTAAAATACCTAAGTTGTTAGTAATTTATTTCTCTGGGTATTATTATTTCTCACCGAGAATTAGTTAAGAAGTTCAGTTTTATTTTCTTTACTGTAGTACTGTCTATAAAACCGTACTAGAAATTATTTTCTCGTGGAAATAATAATAAGTGTGTACGACATAGTTAATATAATATATTTATAATTTTGTGGAAATTACCAATCGCGTTCACTGTGGGTACACGTCTTATAACCAATCGAATTTATATTTAATTATTTATATTTATTCCGGTACAACCAAAAACGTTGGGAGAAGTCATATACACTAATAAGTGTATAAATACAAAGTTTTAAAATCTTCCGTAGACCGACGGGGCACCTCATTTTCTCTAGGAAAATGCTACACGTCGACCACTTTACAGTCGAGACACATGAACGTAAGTATCTACCTCAATGCGAACTACTTATAGCTGAAAACAGATTTGTTAGTTATAAATTTGACACTAATAAAAATGTACCGTAAACATGTCTCTTCTATATGGTTCGATGTTTTTTTTTCTGATTAAAAGTGAACCAATAACTAATTCTACCGTTCGATATAATCATCGCGATCGTTCGGTTTACCAGAAAGCTGTAAGTACCTTCTATAGATATATAAAAATAATCTTTTTATCCTTAAAATAAATAATGATAAAAAAAAAATAGTGCGTCATTCTACACATTTCTATACTTACTCTAGGTTTACAGTTTTAGACAAAAGGATAATAACATAACAGAAAAAAAAACTTAATTTTCTTTTTTTCGTGTAGGGCACGATTGTCCAACCGCACTCGAGTCATTATTATTGTACGCCTGCAGTTGCTATTGTTTTACACGATTTTTTAGAAAAATAAATTATAGTCTATATTATAGTGGGACAATTAGTAACACGAGGGTCACACAAAAAACCTTTTTGTCACGAATTCGAAGAAATTCAGAAGTCGACGCGGGTTATATAAAAATGATTTCAAGAATCGTAAAATATATAAAAAAATTAAATATAATATTATTTAAAAGAAGTTTGTTCTGTGTATTATTTTTCTTTGCAAGTTAAACTTAACGATTTCAAGGTCTTTATTATGATTTATTTTAATGTTTAAATGCATTAATCTACAATATTTTAACTAACGAACCTAATAAACCGAATACTTCTAATAACACGTTGTTACGCAGATGTTTTTAAAGTTTGAATTCAGTTTTTGAAGTTATGAAAATTATTAGTACATGCCTAAATAACTTGACGAATTCAAAATTCTTAGTGTCTAAAAATAAAAAGTTTTCCTCTTGGAATTCAAGTGTTATTTTTAATTAAAACCATCATGACTCAAATTTTTTTGGGTACTTCAATTCGTTTTACTCTTTTTAAACGACAAGTTTTGCGACTCTGCTATGACACTTTACGTATATTAAATGTGTTATACACATTTTCTCTATTTATCCGTTAAAATAAAATAATACACTCAAATTAAAAAAAAAAATAATAACATAAGTAATTTATATTATTTTAATTAGGGAATGAGTGATGCATATATTTTTTTTAAAATATAACTATTACAATGCGTAGTAAGTAAGTCAAAATTCATTTACAACCACTTTGATTATAAAAAATTCCCAAGAGTTCCATAACATTTTTATTGCTTTAAAATGTATATTTATGTTTGAATATATTATCGAGATGTACCTACTGAACGACCCATTACTTACTTTCACAGTTGCAAAATAAACCTAAGTTAAAATTGTTATTTCAGTTTTTTTCAGATGAATGTTCTCAATAAATATTTTAAATATAATAAACTGCTATCTCTAATTACCATCTATTTTGAACGTAATTTTATATTAGTAATTGTTTGTACTTTGAAACTTTAATTTTACTTTGTTGAATCTCTGAACAGTTTAATTTGTTTTAAAAAATTCATCATAAATATTAATTAATAGTAAGAAATTGTTGATACATATTGATTCACTGACGTTTCACAATTTTTAGTTTTACATTTATTTTGTAAACACTGTTTTTCACTTTTTGTTTTAGAATTTTGACATTTTAATAGTTATTTTAATCTGTTTGTCTTGAAATAGTCTCTATTTGAATTCATTTTAACTTTTCTGTGAATATCAAGCATTACAAATTTAGATGGGTTGAATGAATACCATATTTAAAAAAGGAAGCTTGGATCAGTTAAATCCACGATAAATACTAAAAAACTAATGTGACAAAAAACACGGTTTTTTGGCAAAAATTATTATTTATTTAATTACTAATTAGGAAATTTGCTGTCGTTTATAATATTTGTTTTGGATTTAATTTACAATTATATTTTCTACTGACTATAAGAAACTAAGCACATCTTACATTTTACCAGTTTGGCCCAGTGAATAAACCTGGCACATTATAAATATAAAAAAAAGGAATTTTAAACGCAGTTTATAAATGCCCTTCTAAACGATTTAAATACCTATTCATAATATTTATTAGTTTATGTTACAGAACTCCGAACTATATACAATACTTTATCTCCTACATCAATAACTGTATTATTTTGTTGATAGGAACGGTAAAATAGAAATATTATACAACCTTATAAAATAATATTTTTACGTATCAAAATAAACTCCGGATGAAAATTAAAAAAAATAGATTGAACATTTTAAAGCATTTTGAGTTTTTTGTACTCATCCTACTTATCTCATATCAATGCACGTGTATAATTATTGGAAATTAAAAACCAATAACTAGTTATTGCATTTAAAAGACGATTCTGAACCAAAACCGGAGTCAAATAGAAATCACTATTATTTTATTAGAAATTTATAGACATTTTGAGATATTTTTAAAAACGTCATCTTCATTTCACTTGATTTCCTTACGATTTATGGTACGTTATTTTATACGATTTCTTTACTAAAAATAATATTATCATTGCACAGTCAATACATTCACTAAAAACCTAAAAATTATAAACTGAAAAGTTGATTATTTAATTTTCGTTTATTTTGTTTAGAATTTTGGATATACAGTAAGTCAATGACAATCTCCATTTGTGATGTTTTCATCAAAATGATTTGGGATTATTACTAAACCATAAACCATACAATTTTAATTCATTCTTCTGAACTAATAATATAATTTAGCTGATAGTAATAGTTGATTAAAGAAAGTATTTCTACCTTTAGTTCAAGACATTTTAATATATATTTAATTTTTTTTTTTTTAATAACAATAGTAAGTTCTTAAGTTTTAATTAATATTTTAAGTTTATTAGTGTTTTTCTATATAGAAATAACATAAATGTGTTTGTTAAAAAAATTGAACAACCAAATCATCTAGGAGGTAGATTTTTAAGTATTTTATTTTTAAATGCAATAATTAAAACAGCATGTGTTTCGTATAATTTTTTAATACTTTTTTTTACTAGTTCTATACATGACTTGGTGACTCTATGATTTAGATTTAACATTAAGTTCTTAGATAATTTTGCTAATACATCAAACGATTTTGAGTTATTCATTTTGATAATTTTCTTAACTTGAAATAAAACTTTCACCACCTGACTTAAATTAATTGCAACTTGCAACTCAAAATCGTCATTGTATTTCCATGATTACCGTGTTTATGTTTTGGTAGAGGACCAGCTTTATCAATATTTGTACGAAGTTCACCAATTCACCAATACAGCAATACACTTCAATAAAGACTTTTCAAACACTTACACTTTATTTAAGTTTTACCAATAAGTCTAAGCGTTTTATCTTTGTATTCTATTTTTATATATAGTATACTAGCTGTATAACCAGATTTTGCCATTAAAAAGAATGAACAAATATAAAATACAGGCTATAAAGGTGTGCTCAGTTTTAGCGTACCTGATTTCACGGGAAAATCGGCATCAATGTACTTAGCTTTGTGAACTAATTCGATCGACAATAATAATAATAATATTGTTCCATACTATGGATATATCACTTGGTATATTTTTGAATGCTGTTCAAACTACTTTCTAAAACTTTATAATGTAATATATAATATGTAAAAACAATTTATGAAGTTTTAGTCAATAAGATTGAGTTGTTTTTGACTTTTTTAAGCTACAAATATACGGACATTGGTTTTCGATGTAGGTACATTAGAATAACCAACAACCATTTAATATTATTTTGTTTTAAAAAAAAAAATTCTATAGCAACGCATTGCAGATGAAATAGTCTAAAATATTTTTTCAACTAATGGCTACCCTATATAATCAAAAAAAATATTTGATTTTCATGAGCTAAAACGAAGTTCATGTGGGAGCCACCTTTTAACAACCCGTAGGGGATGATAAATGAAGTAAAAATCTCTCTAAGGGTCTCAAAAGATATGTGTGTACAATTTGGTGCCAATTGTTTCAGTAGGTTTCGTCTCTTGATCCAAAACAATTGTACATTCATTTTGATATAGAACACTTCAATTTTGTAATTGATCATAAATAAGTAAACGCAAAAAAATCAAAACAATATTCCAGACGTTTTAAGAAGAATTTTATTTGTTTGCTTCTTGTGTATAGAATTATTTTTTAAAGATTAATTTACTTTTTATTATCATGTTTTTTTATGTTTTCCAGTTCACCGGGTCCCGTCGATTAATAAATGCATACCCATTACAAACAATGGTTTAAATATCATTACCACTTGTAGAATAGCTTTTGTCACGCAAACTACGTTCATACATAATCGCGACTACCATTCTTTATTCCCTTCCCCTCACCACTCTTTAAATAACTTAAATACAAACATAATTTTCAATTGACCAGTCTTTTAGATTTATAAAGTAAAAATATCTAACGTGAATAATTATAATCATGTCACTAGTCTAGACTAGATCGGTTATCGTCATCAGTAGGATTTTCTTAAATTTCTCTTAAAATGTTACATTTTTGAACTCAAAAAACATAATTTAGTGCCTTATAGATATTTTTATTTAACACTATAACAATCATAATACTATAAAAGTAATCTATAAAGCTAATAATAATGTTATACTGTACAATTTTGAACCTCAAAATATGTAATAGTATTATACGTATAAATTGCATATTGTTTAATGTATTATACACGAAGCTAAATGTAGGAAAGTGAGGTATATTAAGGATGAAAAATAGAAAATTCTATTATAAGTTACTTTGTTTATATTTTTGAAAATTTGTCAAACCAACTTCCAAACATATGTACATACCTAATAAGTAATAATTAAGTGATATTGTCTACTTTATGTTTTATGGTGACTTACCGTTTCTCATAATGTAAGCATGCTATTTTAAAATAATATTTATTTGCCTAGTAAAAAAATTAAATCCTATGTTCAAAAGGAATGTTACATACAATATTAAATCGTTGATAACGATATTTTATTAAAAAATAATTATTTGTGTTTTTACTGTTTATTTAATACTTATTACGCAATACGCTTTGTCTGCTACGAGCACAACAATAAAAAAATTAAAAACATAAGATACAATATTTTATACTTTTGAACATAAATAATTTTATTTTTAATTTATTCCAAGTATACCTACGTTAATTTACTTTGACTAATCTCATAAAAATTATTAATGCAATTGTTGCAAAGATGAAAATATTAACTGTTCATTGTTTTATTCTACAAGTCGAGTAGAAACGGTAGGTAGATTGGTAGGTAGGTAGACGATCTTTAGACTTTTTGCCTAAACATCACTGAAATCTAAATGAAGGTCACATTAAAATAAAAACGTAATAAATAAAAAAATATAACTATTATTTTTAATAGTGGTACATATCCCTGTGTATTTCTTTTAATAGTTTACGTTAGTAGGTACCTAAATAGCCATTTATCTTTTTGATATACCTACTATTATAATAGTCCATACCTTATATTATTATAATAGTATACTGTTGCAGCCAGGGAAATAAAATTTAATTTGTTTTAATATACGAGTACGCAATTAGACCGATGAAAAAACAATAAATTACACGACGATTTCAGTTAGTTGTTTTACATTTTTTATGTTATTGCATGTGTATTAATCGGTTGATATTTTATTTTGCTATTTCTTTTACTAATAATCATCTATACAAGAATACTTAAAGCTTTTTTCAGGGGAAGCACGAGGAAAACTCTCACTAATCATAGACCCCATCCAGTATCATCTAGTAATATATGAACACGATATTGAAATATTGTGCAATATGTATTGTATAATATGATATACGATGGTCATTATGGCCCAAGACAATAATTGTACAGTGCCTATGTATTTTATATTTTTGATACACAGGTTAAGGGTCGAAAATTCGTGAGTATATTATACACGCGTGTTTGCAGCTAAATATAAATTAAATCAAGATAATATTATGGTTAAAAGTATTGGAACAAATGTGAAAATTAGAAAAAATTGTAGTGGATGTTTATTGAAATTAAATGATATCCATATAGGTGGTTGAATGAAAATAAGTTAATCAATCGATACATATATGCTAAGCTCATAACTAGGGCTAGGGACTTCATGCCCCAAAAAAAACTTTAAAATATACATACTATTATGTCTTAAGGAATCACTAAATATGCTATTAAAATATGCATTTAAAAAACAAATTCATAATATTTAATAAAACCTTTTTATTTTAATATCTAGATAATATTTACACAATTATAATTTGTATTATATAACTATTTTTTCGTGTGTGCGATGTACTATTAAGTAAACATGCGAGTGATCGGCGAGGATAACACAAATACTAATTTTATATAAATAAAACAATTAAAATAATATCTCAGATCCAGGAAGTCTATTTAAAACTATGTTTTTTTTATAAAATATTTATAAAACTTAAACCTTTACATCAAAAATGGTCAAAAATGCAACGATACATTTTGAAATAAAATTCATATTATTATGAAAAAAAATTTTATATTACTTAGCTATGTGTTTTTAATGATTATTGAAAAAGATACAAACCCCTAGAAATACTTAGCCCTACTCACAACTATATCATAGAACATCATAAAGAGATAATATTCTATGGCTATATTATATTATGTTTTACGTTATTTATCATAACGATAAATTAAGTATTAAATACATTAAAAATATTAACAAACAATTTATTATCTATATTGCTCGATATTTTAATGTTAGTTTTTAGACAACTTTTTGTGTGCGTATCATGCTTTCAGTCGTACAATCGTTGTCCCACTAGGCTCGAGATGAACACATTCGGGTCATAGACTTATAAATTAAATACAAACTACCCAGTCGCGAGCAAGAAGAAAACATTGAGAACACGTAGCTGTCCATGTGCGTTAGAAATTAAATCGCTTAGTCATAATTTATCACTCGTCGTGCGCATTACACCATTATCATTATGTCGCGTACCTGGTACGTATTTGTTCTGAAATTATTGTTGGTTATTTGTGGATTTTTTACTCGAGCCTATAAAACCTACACGATACGATACACTACGCATTCATGTTCCCAATACAACAACAATTGTCAATTACGATAGGCACAGTGATAAAGGAAATATTGTCGCTTGCTAGCTCGTAGGTAGGTACATATAATAATAATATTGTATATTTTTATTGTATTTCTTGTGTATTTATTCATTGTTATAAATAATACGTGTATTCTGCAGTACAATAAAGTATAAAATATAATACAATATACAGTGGTTTTGCATAGGGTCAAAAATATTCTAGAAGTGCACGGACAAAATCTAAATAAAAATATATTTTCTAGTAGAGGTACTGAAAAGTAATTCGACCGGAGGGGAGAATAGCAAGTATAATATATTATAAAAAGCATTACGCATACGAGTTATCAGACATCGGCACGATTTTCATCAATATTTACACGTCTATTATTTATAATATTTAGATCCCAGTTCCAAAGTCGATCATCTCTATTACGCTATGTAAATACCTTTTGGAAAATACGATAGATATGAAAATCGTTCCGCACTCAAACCCGCGCCGTTTGGACCGTATCGTTTGTATTTTTCCACACATTTACAAGAAGACATTTACGTCAAACTGTATTGAGGTTTATGTCGATTCGTGAACTTCCGGTAGTTCCACGTATACTATATTATGGGTGTATTATTACCCCACGTGATGGCCGAGTTGGAACTGCGCCCTTTGTTGAGTATACGAAATCGAAATATAAATCGTAAAAATACGTAATATAATACTTAAGATAATCACGGTGCCAATTTTTTACTACCGGAAATAAATACGAAACATAATACACGGTATATTGTATATTTGTATACTTATAAACAATACTTATCACAGGAATAATGAATCTGAACGTAAAATAAAATGTTTTCAAACGATTTGCCAAACCGTTATATTTTGGATTGAGTATTATAATGTACTGTATATGATAAAAAAAAATAAATGTAATTTCTTGAATTACGGTTTAGTCCATTGTAAAATTACGTTTTAGAACTATTGCAGACTAAATCACGTTACTGATCCGGTATCTATGTAGTTAGACGATTAATAATAAGTATGCGACTCATTGAATGATTTACGTATGGTAGGAATAATAATAATAATAATAATAATAATGTGGAAATAATAGAAACTGGAATAATATTTGGTATAATATTATAAATACAAATATTGCCAGATACACGGACGACACTTCAACGATTTTCACTGAAGTGAAATTTAATGCGCTTACTTAAACAAATAGTGAATTTTTAGCGGAATTGGATTTTATTATTTGTTTCTGATAAAATATTTTTATTAGCTCTAAGAGTTGATTCGTTGCAATTCACATGATTTTGAAGCGTTTTATTATTTATTTTTAAATTGAGTAACATTATCAGATACCGAGATATTATATAAGTACCATTATAGTTCCCACAAGTTAATAATAAAATATAATTGCAGTGTACATTGGGATCTGAAAACGCGGTGTGGGAAAAAAATGGATTTTCAAACATCTAACGCGCGTCAAAAATACAAGAACCGGCAGATGTCATAATAATAAACATTATCGTGTTATTATTGTTCCATAACAATATTATACAGCTTTGTTCACCAGATCGTTTAATATTTGTCAAAATATTTGCGTACAATTTGTTTTCGATAACTCTTCTTTCGACAACGCACCGATTGAACACCCACATCATAATCAATCAATCATAATAAATATGTAATATATATGTTATATATGCGTTTAATATTATATATCAATAGAATTCTCGCAAACGGATGGCGCGCACGCCTTAACATTTCGTCGGTAGCATAGGCGTGCCTAGAACTTTGGTACAGGTACGGAGACTATGACACAATTTTTTCTTATAAGCACTCGGTTTAGGTAATGGTTATTTTATGTCAAATACTACAGTGTTAAAGTAAGCGATTTTATATTCTATTGAACATTTTATATTATATTATAATATTAAATGTCTAACAATTTTAACATACATCGTGTAATAACTAATATATTATCATACACTAGTTCGAAAAATAACAATATGAAAGAATACATTATGGAATAAATATTTATTACATAAAAACAAATAGCTACGGTGGCGCATCTAAGGCTAAAGCTCCCATAAATTTGTTTTTATATACCTAAGTTAAATTATTATTTTACTGGTTATTGTGTATTTGTGTTGTAAGGGTGAGTGAGACATTTTGGAAGCCCCCTCCCATATAAAAAAATAAATCCTGAGTGTATGCCTGCATAGTTATAACGTTAATCGGTTATAAACGCTATAAAAATTAAAAATTATGTTTTGTCAATTGGCAATAATTCAAATCTTATCCATCACATAAACAGTGACCGCATATAGCACGATAAAAGACATATTAAATAATTTTGATTTACTACTTAACAATATTAAATATGTTTCAAAAGTTATATTATTAAATAATAAGAGTAAAATGTAATTTAAAATACCTATATATATATAGTTTTTAATGAATTGCTAATGATATAACATTAAATTGAGTATTTTATTTTATAAATTATTTTTTGAAATATAGAATTAAAATGTTATTATTTATTACTATGTACATGGCACACCTCCATGACATTTTGACTTGCTCAAAATATAAGGAAACTTATATTTGCATCTATTGGTATTACATTAATTTCCTTTACACGAACACTTTTTGCACCCTTGACCACCGCCATCAGAACTTTATAACAATATCCGCTATTGACTGCGGCTAACGTTAAAATTATCACTTATCAGGATAGTATTGATATTTCATGTTTATAATCGAATGATTACATATTAGCTAAAATGCATTGCTAATATCGACATTAACCAAATGATAATATTACCCGTAATATAAACACTATAAATCATAAATAGCTGTTGATGGAGGTATTGTCGACACGATTTTGTGTAAACGTACCTATATTATGCGAGTTTTTTATTTTTGTGCCGTCGTCATAATCGTATAAGTAAATAATATCGATAACAACATACACGTGTATTTTATATTATGTGCGTGTCCGAAAGAAAAATCTATGGGTGTAGCAGAAAGCACGTGGTCACACGATCATATTGCCAGTTCGGTAAGGTAAAATGAGTTGTTGCGCACCACGTCGGCCGCCGTGTACGTGCTCGCGACTAGTTTTGTCGAAAATTGTCAATTATAAAATAATATAATTATTATCGTAAATTGTAACCCGTTGATGTGCCGCAGTAGGTACCTAATGAAATCTCGCTGACTTTACGCCAAAGATTGTATATATAGTTCATTGCCTAATTGTATTGTATTGTTGTATTGTGTAAATAACGTATAGAGTAAATAGTGTCGAGCTCTGTGATCGGGGACGCGATTTTAGCTTTGAGGAAAGCAGAAACCAACATTTTCCGACTTGATATAATAAACAGCGGTTATACAATACAATATTATAACTCTATAATTACTTTTATGATGTATGATTAACCCAATAGTACTTCAGGTCAAACATTCAAGGTTAGGTTAGGTCAGGTTAGATAAGGGACATACGTTCTTTTCTATTTTTTATTTGTCGAATTATTTTCATTGATTTTTAACAATCAACAACAACAACAACATTTATTGATAATCGGATACAGTAATTTTGACGTTTACACTTTACAGTAAATGTACAATGGTACGACACACTGGAGCACTATAGACTTCCGAGTGTAGATGCCTACACTATGCGGAAACAGACAAAAATGTTAATTTACCACAATTTCATATATTTTCAGAATTTTAACAAAGAAATTTCAGCGGTAAACAACTATTCAGCTAGAGAATCCCAAAATATAAATATGTGTTATTATGTCGTATAAAGCCGGGTACACACTTGCAACATTCGTGCGTAACCTAAACGCCGTTCCACGAGTTGTCGGTAAATGTTGAGCGCATCAAAAGATGTCACGTTACGGCGTTGTGTTACGTACGAATGTTGCAAGTGTGTGCCCGGCTTAACAATGCAGAAAACTATTTTTAGCCAATTGCTCCGTAGGTAACGATTATTTAAAATGGAATAATTCCATATTGACGACTTTTTGATAAATTTCTTTAATTTTCTTCTAATATAATATTGACAATATTTTATTTTATACTTACATTATTTATAATATTAATGCTATAAATAATATATATATATATATTAATTTCCCCGTGGATCATATGAGGATGGCTATTCAAATCCACTATTGTACTTTAAAATTATTAGTCCCAAGGTGTCGATTCCGGTCATTATTTAATCTAATTTGTTCACGGAAAACTTTGAATTTCAAAGTTCAAAATCTATTACTAGATGATGGATGCTATAATGACGTATCCAAAACACTAACAAACAAACCTAAATCTACATATTTTGTATTCCATATATGAGGTAGCTGGTATACCTCATATAAAAGTTACACTTTGTTTAGATTTTATAAAAAATACGCGCAACATTAAATTGTGCTTAAATTATTTAATTCATGTAGTGTATTAATTTTTTGTTGACAACTGAATGGAATTAAAAATATTTAAGTACAATGATAGTATAAGCAATGTTGTAAATAAACTACACTATATTATACATTGAACTATGCAGTTTTCAATACCAATAATGTTCATTATTTATTCATTATATTATTTAATTATTTTAATCATCAAGTTATTTATGTTCGAAATTAAATTATTCTGTTTTTTTTTCTATATATTTAATAATACTTCTGTGGAATAATAAAGGCAAGTTTCTTTTTAAGACATCCTCCTTATTCCCCGAATTCATGTCAGTGAAGTTTTAGTATAAATTGTGTTTGTTAAAACTCAATATTATTATTATTATTATTTTTTTTGTAATTTAAAGAAATAATTTTTCTATGGAATTTCTGCGTAGTTAGAAAAGTTTAATAATGTTCATTATGCTATTTATTATCCAACTTAGATTTAATTTAATTACACTGAATATTGTTAATATTTTCATTTTGCGATATTAGAAAATGTGAATATTTTTTTAACATAATTTTCTTTGCTGAAGATGTTTATTTTTATGAATTTATTAAACGATACAATTATCTAATTAGATATTTTATTTGTCAAAATCCGTTAATCACGCCTTGTTTAATTAATTAATGGTAGTATACTATTATACATAATACGCCAATAATTGTGCATTCGACCAGTCCACGATTAGGGTGTTCACACGACTGGCGTACTTGAGCTCTTGTATAAGTAGTTAAGCACACTATTCCCACAGCTGGCTGTTACAGCAAATATTGGTAAGTAATAACGACAAAGCACTAGTTTGTACTTCATTTATTGTTATGTGTGGTGAATATTTAAAAAAATAAAAAAAATGTCAAAAGTCCAAAGAAGAGAAGGTAGTAGATGATGACAATAGGTTAGTAACAAGTAAGTTCGTTATGTTTTAAATCTTTATAGGTACCTGTGTAATAGAATATTACATAGCTACTTTTATTACTTATTCAAAAAAAGTTTACATTCTATATTATAACTGTTTACAATTTTCAGTCGCTTATTTTACCTATATACTTTTAATTTATATACTTAATTATTTACGAAATATGTCCATTTAATTCTTAATAATTATAACAACGGCCATACAAATATATACTGTTTTACATAAATTATTTACTATTTGTGCACGAGTATTACGATTTACGAATCCACAGTAATATATTTTATTTACAATGTAGCTACTAACTGTTGAAGTTAAATAGGTATTTTATATAACTTGGAGTATGAATCCTATTTAATGGTTATGATATAATACTTTTGATAGGTATAACGCAACGAATTTCACGGAAGACCTCAAACGAGAATCGTCCATAAATTTGAAAACTTTTGCAGGATGTTAACCACTGACTTTGAATTTTTACTCAGTAAATTAAGACCAGTAATTAAAAAAAATGATACAATTTTGAGAGAAACAATCCCTGTACAAGAATGATTAACACACGTTAGCATTTTTTGTTTAAATTATTATTATTATTTAATATACTTTAAAATAAATTATTAAAGGTTAGCAGTGACACTCAGGTTTTTGGCTTCCGTGATAGTTTTCGAAGATTATTTTATTTATTTAAATTTTCTTTCCAAGCTGTTTCCCGATGCGTGTTTGTCGTTTGTAACGCATTGACAGATGTACTTAAGGATGAAATCAAGGTAAGATTTCAAAAATATGTTTAATTTTTAATAATAAACAATATACTGTAATTAGAAAATTATAATCATAAATATCATCAAATACCTATTAAATAAAAAAAAATTTTGTCTTTGTTTGTCTAAATAAAAATTAAAACTATTACATAACTTGTAACCAACTTTGTATAACCTAATATTTCATAAATTGCTTATTATTATTTTTAAACAAAATAAATAAACTAAAAATAGAAAAATCTCAAATCATTATGAAAATTAATTTAACCTTGAATAAAGAGTAAATTAGAGTAAGAGTAAGCATAATAAAATTACGTAAAAAAAAAAAATAAATAAACCTTTATAAAACATTACTGATATCCGTGTTGAGTATAACTAGTATTGGATTCATCGGTAATCACTCCAGATATATGTAAAATATTCTGAGAATTTTGGGACTGTTGAGTGTTGAGAGAAAGATGGTTGAAAATAGTACGAAGATGCTGAATGAATAGAAGTAGGAAAATTATATGAAGCAGTAAGAATATTTTGTCGCAGATTTTCTAAATGGTAATTAAGTTGAGAAGTTGTTGGTAGCTCATTTTCAATTTGAAATTTTGTTTTGAAAATTAAACTATCCATTTTATGCATAAAAAAATATTGAGATTTTCCATCGAATTCACTAAATTTTTCATCAAGAATTTTCCCGTAAAATTAGCATCCTTTTTTTTTTTTTTTGGTTCATCACAAACAGTCTTCAAAATATTGTAGGTATTCTCCATACGCTTTTCAATGACTTCAATCGAATTAATTTAATGTTTTTTATTATTTTGTCGAGTGGGCGGTGTACAGCTGTTCATACTACTTGTACTGATATCAACATTTTCTTTAGCACTACGGTTTTCAATGCCAGTTGTCAAAAATTCAACAGATGTTAACGGGTCCTCTTCTAAGCCCTAACAAGAAAAGATAAATGGTTGTTTTAAAACTAAAAGTAGTTCTCTACTTCAAAAGTTATTTAATCTGTCAGGTCTTCCTGTTACACCCTGTATTATTGTATCCTATAGACTATAGGAAGATTCACTGGGATTAAAAACAAACATAAAAATATCATTGTAATTATTAAGACAATTTTTTTTTTTATATATTTCTTTAAATTAAAATTGTTTTATTCTATAATTACTTTCCTCTACTATATCAGTATATGTTACATTTTTTTAATGAACATAATTATGTAAAATACTTTAGAGGCTTAATATTTTAAATAATTATTAAACTTCTACTTTAAATATAATGAAAAGTGTATGTAGTTTACGCAATTTTTACTTTATTTTTTTAAAAATATTGTTGAATGATATAATTTACATATTATTATGTCATATTCAACAAAAATTAAAACAATTTTGTAAATTATCAAGATACCTCAAAACTCGAAAGAGTGGAAAATTATAGAAAAAGATTTTTCCCAAAAATGGAATTTTCCTCATTGTTGTGGATCTATAGATGGCAAACATATTGTTATTCAGTTACCTATACATAGTGGCTCTGTGTTCATAAACTACAAAGGCACATTCAGTGTAGTTTTATTTGCTTTGGAGGACACTGATTACAATTTTTTATATACAAATGCTAAGAGAGAATAAGTGACGGTGGTGTGTTTAAAAATACCTCTTTGCACAAAAATATAGAAAAAAAATGACCTTATGTTTCCACCAGATGAACCATTATCTTTAAGAGCATTGCATGTCCCCTACCTGCTTGTTGCGGATGATGATTTGCATTTACTCCGCGTATAATGAAACCGTATTTCGGAGTGTATAAAAAGGAAGTAAAGAAAGAGTATTCAACTATCGGCTATCCCGTGTCCGATATGTTGTTGAGAATACGTTTGGGATAATTTTTTCGGTATTTCAAATGATGAGAAAACCAATGTTACTTGAACCCGAAAAAATAACAAATATTACCTTAACTTATGTATTGTTGCTTAATTTTTTAAGAAGACTTAAAACATCCTCTTCTAAATATTCGCCAAATGAAATGTTTGATATCGAAAATGAAAAAAAGGCAGATTATTCTTGATACGTGGCGACAAGAACAAAATAGTATTGCACCTTTACTACCGTTTTTACCTTTATATGTTTATAACATACCTAGAAGACCCGGAGTGAAAGCGAAAATAATACGAGACGAATACTCTACATACTTTTCAACAAACGGAAAAGTACCATAGCAAAATAAATATTAATTTAAAATGTAATTTTACACATCATCCTAGTCAGGTAGGTACCTACCTGTTAACTTATAATATATTTTATTATTAATCTACATTCAAATTATAAAGTGCCTATTTATACATGATAGCTATATAAATTTACCTGTGTGCTTGTTGTTGGCCTAAGCTGAGATACTCCAAATAAAAATTTTACCATGGTTTCATAGGCAAACCAATTTGGTTTATATACGTCTTTGGCCCTTGAGCCTGTATCCATACTAGCATTGACTTTATTCAAAAGTGGTCTAAAGGTAGACACGAGTGACTCCTTTTTGTTCTTCAGCTCTTGTACAGTGCATTGAAGGCTAAATGACTTTTGAATATTTGATCACGCGTCGGAAACTACATTTCGGACTCTGTGTTGTAAATTTTCTGCATTCCAAATTACAGGTTCTTGTTCATACAATCTTAAAAACTCTAGTACCAATTCATTTAACTATTCCCTATTATTGTTTTATTTAATAATGTAAAGTACTAAAATGAGTTATTCTTTACACACTGGAAAACTGATGACTGATATTAAAAATATTAATAGGCAAATAGCATGGTCCCAATTAACAAATATGGTAATATATGAACGTTTATAGTTCATAATATTATGCTAAAAATAACCGGATTATTGTGATTAATGTATAAATAAAATCACTTATTAAAATAAAAATAAAATTAATTTCGCATTTAAAATTAATTTCGCAGAAACAAACAATAATGCTTAAATAACAAAAACGCAAAATCTAATGCAATTTGCGAAAATAAAATAAGCAATAATCGAAGAACTTGTGATATTAATTAAATAAAAATATTAATTATTATCTAACAATAAAAATTGATTTTGAAAATATTTAATAAAAAACCGTAAGTAGGTATGTGGGTTTAATATAAAATAAATAGTACCTACGTAGATTTCTATCAAAAAATGCTAATAAATAAACTTTCCATCTCAAACGTGTGCGTTTATACATTGTCAATTTTTGAAACAAGAAAAAAATTATAACAATGTATATTAAAAAAAAAAATATTATATTATATTATTTATTATTAATAAGTAATAACCATTAACTGTGGAGCCTCTGGACCACTTAGGATACTACTGTTTTTGCTGATCTACACGAACCGGTAGTGGGATCAGTAATACAAGTATATTAGATGTTCCTTTGACTTGTGTCACATTTACGGACAATTCTCGGGAACAACACCAGTGTCAAATAATTGTACAAATATGCCGATCCAACGGCATGGCAAGTAACCAACCAGTACCAAATATTGGCCAAGTACACCAGTCGTGGGAATGCGATTTAATACAAATGAAGTAAAAACATATTTACAAATTGTCAATAAATATATATTATTAAATAAAAATAAAACCTTATTACTTTTTTAATTTTCAAATTCCGTACGTGACGTTGATCGATGGGCACTGATCATTACTCATTTTCGTGTTTAATCACATTTATACGAGTCCAATATAATATATATATATATATATAATATACAATTGAAGCTTAATTTTATCTAATCATAGTTATCTTGCAGACCCCGAGACTCGATAGATAAAATCTCACTTTCTCTAGCTTTTCTCGGTAGCTGCATAATATTATATATGAAGTTCTTAAAACGCAGTGAAAAAGTCACCCCTGAGGAAAGTTTAATTTTCCAAGAAATTTAAAAATTAGGTACATCTTTATTTTTACCGCCACTGTAACCGGTACATAATTTATTTTTGCATGTTCATTTTTTCAACACCGCTTTTACCATCGCAATCTCGCCCAAACTCGGACTCACCGGAGAAAAAGGCAACGACATTTTTCACCCGGGACTTTGATGGATTGTATTGAAATCAAAACGTCGTCGGTGAAGGACGATTAATTATACCGCGTGCTGTGCAATCAGAAATCACAGAATAGATAAATATAATGCAATAGATAATCACTGAGGCGTAAACGTTCTATTTTAAAACGAAAATAAAAATAAACCATAAGTTGTCATTGTAAATAACTGTATACCTACGTCATAATGTCTAAAAAAATCAATATTATTTTAAAATTGAATTTTATGAGCCAGGAACAGCTATTGATCGTTATTTGTTATACGCAGTGAAACCTCCCACAACGGACGCCTCCCATTAGCAAAGTTTTTTTTTTTTTTTTTGGAACGGAGATATTTTGACTATTTTTAAATAGAAAAACATCCGAATAGCAGACTCTTCGAATAACGGACGCCTATTTTAATCTTTATTGAAAAATAATGACAAAACAACAGAAAAACGCACTCACACTAGTTGGTATATGACACTGTTTTAACTTTTTATGGTATGATAAAGTAAGATTACGACGACGAATAACGACAACTATGAGAAAAATATTAATGTTTTGACTGCCAATGTTTCGGACATTTTTTTAGTTAATGCGGTTTTTGAAGGGACGAGTTAAAACGTAAGCTGTTGAAAACAGTTTACGAAAAAGTTGAAATCATAGAATTCTGTCAAAATAACAAAAACTTAACAGTTATCCATTTTTAAAATTTATATCATTTTTAAATACATATTTCTTTTTTGTTAAATATTCATATAAATACATTATAATACAATTTTTATATGTATATATCATTAAAATATTTAAATTATTATATCATTAAAAAATTATTATGATATGTATCATTATAACATTAAAAATATTATATCATTAAAACATTATTAAATTAATCTTTAATAAATTTCAAAAATTTACATCTCCAAATAGCGGACGAAATTTCAGCGACCGAGAGTGTCCGCTATACGGAGGTTTCACTGTAATATATATTTAGTCTATAATATAGATGGAAATAATGAATATTTGGTAATTTGTACGATAAATTCCAATTTATATATTATTATTATAATATGTCTTTATAGAGTTAGGTATATACAGTTTAAACTATAGGAATATGTATTTTCGGTCAAAACAAGTAGGTTTTTCATTTTGAATTCAAACATAGTACGATAAATATTTGATATGTATATTATTACATAAAAACAATAAAGGTGCTACTAAATACTACTGTTGATAGAGTAGACTATTAAATGATAAAATTACGTTTAATTAATTAAACTAAAGCTTTCACTTTGGGGTTTATATTATAGTCCTATTTACTTATGTAAATTCTAATAACGCCTCGTTCAAAGTTTAGTTGATATTTGATAACATATTAATGTATTAACATTGCAATTTATTTAGGTATGATTTGCTTTTCATATTTACGAAACAGAAATATTAGCATTACAAAACACGGTTATGATATATTATACATTACACTCATGTTTGTATAAATTACGCATTAGGTAGGCACTAATATTATTCAATATTACGTTTAAAATATAAATCACAAAAACAGAAAATAGAATTGTATTTTAGCAGTGTAATAATCAATCTGACAATTCTCGTAAGATTGATAAATTTAACGTCTAAAATAAATTGTATAATATTGTTTCATTTTTCAGTGGCACATATAATTTTTCTATATTATTATTGATACATTTCAGTACATAGTAATAAAAAGGTTATATGTTTGTCTATATTAAAATAATTATGTCTTATCTAAAAGTTACTGCATAAAATGTGATATCCGATATTTGAATTAGGTTAGAGAAAATAGTTTATCTAATCCTAGTTATCCCTCGTGCTAAATTTAATATCTAAATAATAAATAATATTGTATAATCTGATAATATAATATTATTTAGTACTTTCGTGTGAAGTTTTTATCAACAAATTGAAAGAATCGTTGTTAAAACTTTTAAAAATATTATACCCTGCACTCAGCAGTATAACATTTGAAGTTTATAACTTTACGGATAACTGGGATTCATTATTGAAAAATATTTTTCTAGTAAACTTTATTCGTTCAAACTACACATATTGTGGCAGGTGCTTATATGCAATATATTTCGGTAAAAGTACATTCAATATCTCTCTGTATTGGTTAATATTAAAAATATATATTTAATGTTTGTTGAATTGTTTTAAGTTTTATAGTAGTTATATAATATTGTATAATATTCAATTTTTAACGATTTTTTACAATAAAAAACTATTGCAGACATACCTAATACTTTATATATGATTACAGTGTGAAATTGTCAACATTTATAAATTACTTCAATATAGTAATTCAAAAGTAAGTATAGGTAGGTATAGTTTTTTTAAAATTAAATTTTGTTCATTTCCGGTTCAAAAAATAATAATAACGTGACTATTTCTAAAATAACAATAATATAGTCGTTGAAAAACTTTATTACATGGATTTATTAAAGAAAATCACGAATCACACATCATTTATATTCAAATCTCAAAAATGCATGGCATTTCGTAGAAAAGTGTGGGAGTGATTAAGTTAGTTTATAAAAAAAGTATTTTTATTCGGTCAGCAAGAAATTCCTGAGTTGTCAATGTTGAAAAAAAATTGTTATTTCAATAGTTGTGGTAAAAATAAAAATAAATGATATACATTTACACAACAATAATGTAGTTCAAACAGTAATAATATGAAAAATATAAACATATTTAAATTTTTGAATATAATACATAATATTTCTTGTTGAAATTTTTAGTTTTTTTTTTTTTTTTTTTTGTAAACAGCGAATCATAAAAACACATAAATGTTGTTGTTAATCATTTCACACAGGCAAATTATTTTTAAAATGCGAAAATTCAGCATCTTGTATAATAATAATAATAATACGCCAACTGCCAACAAGAGACAATTTTTCATAATCATTTATTTTCTGTTCTGTCATTTTTTCTCTAGGTTTTTATAATATGTATTTTAATTCAGTCCTATTGTACACGCACAATATGTCTTCACCTTATTGATTTCGGTGGAAATGGCTTTATAAAGTTTTCAATTTTAACCAGGAGCTCACCGCCCGAAGTTTCTTTACCATTTTTTAATTTATGGTTATTTTTTTTTTCTTGTTAGATTAATTTAAGTTTTCGTGCGTGAACAATCTATACGACACCTGTGGCTACCCCGAGAAAACTTTTTACGCTTTCCCACAGCGACTCAGTTAGTCTTTAAAATATTGTCACGTTTGATTACTATTCTGTGCAATTTTAAATGCCTCTCCTAGCCAATACACTTTCACTAAACCACGATGTAATTAACACATAAGTATAAGTTAATATTATTAAGTTCATACTATTCCCCAATTAAACATGTCGCGATATACGTCTAATTAAGGCAGACAGTAGATATAGCATAATAAATTATTGTTTCTTGCGTTACGTGTTTGGTTAACCGCTCGAAAAATAAAACCACTCCTCACTACAATCTGAATTTATGATGTTAATAAAATGTATTCCCTTATTATGATAATAATATAGCTACTTATTATAATTCCGCTGTCAAAATAAATTAGACTAGTATGAGATTATACCAATGAAATATATTTTATATTTTTCCAACAATCTTT
This sequence comes from Pentalonia nigronervosa, assembly GCA_014851325.1. Taxonomy (NCBI): domain Eukaryota; kingdom Metazoa; phylum Arthropoda; class Insecta; order Hemiptera; family Aphididae; genus Pentalonia; species Pentalonia nigronervosa. Next base: position 95,949 of record JACXSJ010001370.1, read on the forward strand.
TTTTTGAAACTTTTTAATGTATTTAAGCAATGTTTGCGTCGTTTAAATAATATTTGTTTAAATCTTATTTAAGTGATAAAAACGTGCGGTAATTTTATTCAAATAAAATAAATTATCGATGTTGTAAATATAAACTTCTCACATAAATGTATACGAAGCTAACTAAACATTTTTATACGTCATAGCCTGTAACCATTTTACTTTTTATGCTATTATGATGAATAATAATTCAATACCTATGTTAATATTATTGATACTCCGATAAATTATAATGTTGTGGTAACGTGATGTTACGTGATTATTAGTACGTATTTTATTATTATAGTAAGAATAAAATAACGTTATTTTTATATACAAATATCATAAA
>JACXSJ010001371.1:0-35518 GCA_014851325.1 Pentalonia nigronervosa
ACATTATCACATAGATAATATATTAGTAAGTTCGTCATCAATGTAATGATTATAATATAATTGTAAACTATCATTATAATTTATCAAATAATGAAATATCTTATTTTTGTATAAAAATAACATTTTTAAAATAATGGGCACCAGAAATTTTGGTATGGGCAGCTGCCCACCCTGCCCATACGCTAGAACCGCCACTGTACGAAGTGTTATTATAATATAGTGATTGCATTAAATTCAATATGATAAAGTTTTGGTGTGTAATATAATTTATATTATGGCGATAAAGTAGTTTGGTTTCAGTTAACCGCTGTTGTTTGGTAAAATAGAGTATGATGCGTTGAGATTATCATAGAATTGTATAATATGTTTATAAAAAAGTACTTTATATGTTATAAATATGTAAAGTATAAACACACAGACATTATTGTGATAAGAATAAAATTGTGCACAGATTGGTTTAATTTAATTATATAAACGAATATTTCAAGTTACAATAGAAATAAGTATGGTAAATATTTTTTTAACAGAAATAATAAACTCGAAACTTGTGATTTTTGGTGCTGTTTTAAGAGGAACAAATTCATTTTAATTCGATACGAAATGAACACGAAACTTTTAAAATTGATTCTAATAATAAAAAATTAAACTTTGAATTCCAATAAGTTTTAATATTGAATAAAAGTTATTGAAACGTATGTAACGAAAATAATAATACCAACAAAACTTTGATAAACCAATAATAATGTATTAGTATTTGGTAGGTATATTTTTATAATTTCAACCATTAAAATATTAACACTGTGGTGATTGAAAATCGTTATAAGTTCTCTATAGATATTTCATGTAAACATATATTAATTAAATTTTCATCATTGCCTATATAAATAACTAAATTTCGTGTAGGTACTATTAAAATGGAATTTAATTGATTATTTCGACTACCATTTTAAATTTTTTCACAGTGCTTTTAATACACAATGTTTAATTATAATTTTCACATTAATTTTATTTTATAGATAACAAATGTATGCTGTCTATATATATTGATATGCTTTCAAAATATAATTACAAGTTTGACAGTGCTGTACGAGTTTTACCAGTGTAAACTATTAATTTACTCTAAATACTATACCTACCTAAGTTTTTGTGTAAATTGTTTATAACATACCTGCAGCATTATACCACCCGTTAGCTTGCAGATTTCAGCCCAAATAATAAACATAAATCATACGCGTTAATTAACGCAACAGAATTAACCATAAATTGTAATTAAATTAGAGTTAAAAAAACGTAACGCGTTATATCCACCCTATGCAGTATGTATACACATTTATAACAACTTTAATAACGCCAGGCGCCAAGAACGTATATTATTCTATACTATTTTGAATTTTTGTCAAAACCGGTTTCAATATTTTGTATTGCTGGATTTTTTTTTACATTTATAGGATGTACATATAATATTAGAAATTATAATATCCAAAATGTTATCTATTCAATGATTTATGTGTTGGGTTAAAGTCACCCTGGCATCCGACACCCAGATTTTCTAGGGAACCAGGATTCCGGCGAACTCTAAGACCTCCGTTGATCATATTATTATACATTTTGACACTTCCGACAGTTAAATATCATAATACAGAAAAAAACGTTTTGCGTCTACTATAAATGTCATCCGTATGGAGTCTTGGATGAACATTCAACAGTTATGAGGTTTATATAGGTATATAGTTATAACTAGCTGTGTAGTTGCACGGAAATTGGTATAAAATCGCAATGTTTTGAGGTTTTTATTCAGTTTTTATCAAACAAGTATTTGTCCGTAATTTCCGTTGTTTCAGACTTAATCAAATTGTCGATGGTCAACGACATAATATGACTGCATTTATTGTTTATACTACTTAAACGCAGTCATGACGTTACGAACTATTATTTATTGATTTGGTGATATACTTTTTCATCGATCAAATACGACTCGCACAAAAAAATCTACCATTAATTTTTAATCACGATACGGAACTTAAATGCTCCGTTAACTAAATTTTTCCAAAGCAACATCAATAATATTATTATTCGCATGTAATAAATTTTATTTATGTCCAAGCTGGATCTGAGTCGTTCGAGAAACATATAATATTTTATTATGTCTACTGTAATAATATATGAGGTGACATTTTGAACAGTACGTCATGTCTTTTACACGTTCGAAAATAAAGTCATTATATTGTAATTTATAATTTGCATTTTACTTTTTAAATATTTAGTTTCAAAATAATACTAATGTTTATCACCAAAATAGTTAATACAATAATTAAATTTACTTAATATGCTATCCAGTAGATATTAATATATAATAAAATTAATAATATTAATAATAATATTTTGTTACATTTTAAAACAAATCGTAACATACATATATCTTATTAATAAATCATTAAGAAACAATAATATACTAAATTACAATCTTTTAAAGTTTTAGTTTTTACCTTAATTATATTAATTTATTCATTCCTATAGGTCAGCTAAATATTAATCATAATAATAAATACGATAACTGAACACTTGAATGGTATTCCAGGCGTCTAGGCGTAAAAATGGCGTGATATGTGACATTAAATTTGAAAGCGACCGTTCCTCATCGCATTTGAAAAACGGTTCAGGGTGAGCTTCGGTTGCTGACATTTTTTCAACTTTTTTTGACGTTAGAATTTTTTTTTATACAAATAGCTTAGAAAAATTGTACTGGGAAAATCAAAAAATTACCACTTCAAAGTACCGTCTAGACTCCAGATGTAAAGATATTATACATTTATTATACTGTAGTATTATAGCTTGTAGCTTTTGTTCACTCATCCTATATACGAGAATGCGTGGAAATAGAAAAAAGACAAAAAAAAATTATAATTTATAAAAAGACAAACACAAACTTAAAACCAATACACTGTATTGTTATTTGCTTAGGTTAGGAGTAGGGTTCTTGGAATCTAATAAGTTAGAGTTAACGTGGAATGTGTACATTAAAACGATCAAACGGATTATAATTTATTACTAATAATAAACTATTTGAGAAAAAAAAGATAAAATACAAAAAAAAAACTATACTATGCGTACGATTTAATATGAAACATTATTTCATACGTATGGTATAATAATATTGTAAGATTTCGTACGAGGCCATTTAAAAATCGTATTTTTTCGGAGCAAATGTCACAGTGATTTAACAGTCTCCCCGCTTCACAATGATACGAAACCGTACTATATGATTAATATTATTTCCGAAGAAATGAAAAAGAAGTTTTGCTGTAGTTTTGGACATTATAAGACGTGTCCCCCCACCCCTATCTCTGGCGACCACACGCATATATATATATATATATATATATATATATATATATATATATATATATATATATATATATATATACACACACAATAAACCATACGCGCCGCGCGTGTGTTGTACCATATTATATAATATGTTGCTGTTTAAATTATTTCCTGAGCCTTTGCAAACTACATAGGTTTACGTATATATTATATATATATATATATGTGTGTGTGTGTGTGTGTATATAAATGTATATGTACACTGCGCATATGTGTGGACTAGGTACGCGTATGAAATATTTTCGTAGTTGACTTCCGCGCGCGCGGCGTTATATATTGTGTCGGACCAGTAAATCCTATTACCGGAAAACGAAACGTGACGACGAAAGGAATAATTTCGTACGAGTTCGCGGGGAAAATAAGAATAAAAAATATAAAATAGTAGCGCAGTTGCGCCGACTCTACCCGAATTAACTTCTCGTACGGCGACTGTAATTTGTTTTACCCCGCTGCGGGCTGCTCGTTACATCGGTCGTGCAAAAGTATATGTGGGTGGTGTGTACATCAGTGGGTGGGAAGGTAAGTGGACATTTTTATTAACGGAAACGAATAGGCCGTAGTAAATAACCAATTTCGTGGGTCACCTGACACCTCGTCCGACAATCCCCCTCCCCCCCCCGTGTACAACCCCGGCCAAACACCCACTGGCTAACTGTATATTTTAGTCTACGACCCCCTAGGTCCCGGGGTCACTGAAGTGAATAATAATAATAATAATAATAACTTTCATGCAATTATTTAGGTTTATGGGCATTAGCAGGCGAAAAGAATATGAAATTCGTTGAAAAAATAACGTCGCATAATATTATAATAATTATTATTGTGCTTTCGTGATTATTTAAACTATTGCCGTGAGACTTACATTCACCAGTTATTAATAATAATTAGTTAATTTACTTGCGTTCATTTGTACTTATATTTGATATATCTAAATATCACTTCATCAGTAGGTGTGCGCGTGGTTGTTTTTATCGACGTGATTTAACGAAAATATATTATAATGTATAATAGGAGTGAATATATTATAGTGGTGTAAACATGGAGATTTTTGTATGAAAAATAATTTGATAAAAAGATATGTGTTACTGGAAACGTAATTTTAATTATGATAGAAAATTTATATTGTATTATATATAAATTAAACGACAATTACTATTAAATGAATTTAATTTGTTCGAAAAAAATCATAGCATAAAAAATAAATAAAGGTGCTTGTTCTTTTTTTTTTTATATTTTGATGTAAATAATTTTAATTCGACATTTAAGGTTTGTCGAGCCTATTATATTAGGATATGCAATTTAGAACATTTTTAACTAAAAAAATACGTTAATATAAAAATTGAGAATTAGCATAAAATGAAAAGTCGATATTGGTGGAAGATGAGGGATTTTCTGGAGTAGTTTTAAAATAGCAAGATAGTATATTATAACAAAAAGGTGAACAAGGTAGCAGAAGTCGCCTCCGCAATGGAGAAGGGTACAAGACGGACTGTTGTAGTGAATAGTGATTCAGCCCTAAATATAGAACTCGTGTAATAATAAAAAAATACTTTGTATACGGAAAAATGGTATACTCGTCACGTGACGACATTAATAAAACATTTTAGATATTATTGTGTTTCTTTTAAACTAAAGTACAATAACGGTATGACGGGTTTTCCAAAACTTACCTTGAGTGGGAGTCGTTTTTTATTGATAACGTCTTCGTGAAGTTTCTTGTAACGTTCATCGAAACTGTTGTTCCAATATTCTTTACTTTTCATCCAATAAGGCTAGAAAAAAAATATATTTCACGTTTAAACATATGTAAATATTGTATTATGCATAACATTTGTTTAGTTGTTTTATTAATCGTTTTGTCTAGTCGACCAAAATCTGGTCTGATCCGTAATTCAGTTCCTTAAAAACACGAAGTGTAAAGAAACTTTATAGATAGGTAGGCATAAAGTCAACATTAGGTATAATGAATATTATTGATATGATTGTTATGCTTAAAAACAGTTAATGTCGTTAACTTGTTATCAACTGCATATAAAATGTTAACTGGAAAATAAAGTTGTAGTAACACTAATAAATATGTTCTCTTAAATGGAAGGTAGTCGAAAATAACGCTAATATGATTCACTTCATTATTATTTTGTCGTAATTCAAAAGTTATTCATACTGATTTTTGAACAATTATATTATTTCACAACAAAATGAAAATAATGAGAAACGTATAACATTTTATTATCAAATTCCTATTGAATTAAATGGCACGTGACAATAACTTAAGAGCATTTTACCTCCACTCAAATGTAAAACTATTGTTAGAAAGTACCTATAAGTTCCTACCAAAATAATCATTAAAAAGATCAGCAAGTGGGTATTGCTTTGTTATATAGTGGGTGTCGAGTGGATTACATTCATAGATGTGTTAAATTAATATAAATTAAAATTCTTTGGCCTACAATAAACTCAAAAATTGTCAAAATATTTTTAAAATTTTTTTGTATATAGAAAATGATAATCTCTACATTTGTTGAACATTTCAAATGACTACGGTTATTTTTTTTGAATTACATCAAAATAAGAAAATTGTTCCCTAAGAAATCGGGCGAATACCCAATGTCTAATTTCAAACAATCATAAAAAATTAGTTTAACTTTCCGGTAAATTTTTTTTTTTTTAGAAAGGTAGAAAAATTTATAGAGAATCTTGTGTTGTATTTTCAAATTTTAGATTTAAAAAGAAAAATTTTTATGAATTTCTTAATCAAAAAAAAAACTGCAAAATTTTGTGATTTTTACGTATTTTCTCGAAATTTCAACTTTAGATGCTTATAAAAACTATTAGAGACTTACACTCAACTTTTTTTTAATTTTCACTTACAACAAATTATGAAGAACATTGTATTAAATTTTCAAATATTTTGACTTAAAAATAAATTTTTTTTAATACGTTTTCATTTGAAAAAGTAAAAACTTAAGAAATGATTTTGATAAAAAATATGATTTTTGAAGAATATTTGAGATTTGAAATTGTATTGACATTTCATCGATGTTAATTTATATTTCTCAAATTGTATTGTTTGTTTTGCTTTTTTAATATTTATAAATTTTAATGAAATCTATCTGGTTTTCAATTTACTAATGTTTATTTATCATTATAATAATATAATATATACAGCTTTTAAGAAAAAAAAAACAATTTATATTTGTCAAAAAGTACCTTTGCTTTAAATTGTTAATAAAAAAAACTTGATTTACATATTTTTTGCCTTACTTTTTAGAGTTTAATTATGTTTGTATAATGGCATTTTTCAATGTTTTCGGACAAAATGTATAAGTCATTATTTAACTTTTAGTTTAAGATGAGATATTTTAAATGTTTAAGTAATTTGTAGTGTACGTTTAAATCTTAGTCCGAAATTTATATTATTAAACATAGTATTTCTAGTTAGTTTATATACGCAATGTAAAGTAATGTAAAACAGTAAACGTATACATATTATTTACTGTTAGTACTTACAACGTTTATACAAAGAAAAACAGATATTTTATTTTTATTTTTATCAGTTTAACATAGTTATTTTAGTTAAAATATATTTATTACAGATTCCACATATTTTCATACAATAATTAATAATTTATAAATTCAAAATTTAATGTTGTGATCATAATAAATTCATATTTATGATTTGTGTACCTTATTAATTTTACTTATCGACTATTTTACAAAATGTACATTACAGAAAATAATAAAAAAATGAATATTGTTATTGTTTTAGAACTGCAAAATACTAGGTCTTCTATGCTTATTGCTCGTCATTTGATATAAATTATTTTGACGAACGTTATAATATGAGTTATAAAAACATTAATAACCTCATGAGTTATGGATTTATGATACAATAAAAGCAAATACCAATAATGTAAGTGCAAACAATGTATCGCATTGTACATAGTATAGGCGTACATTTTATTGAAATATAAATTTAAAATGTTGGTCAGTTTAATATTGAAAAAAAATCTAATAAAATAAATCGATGGATGTGGATTTAAAGTAGGTAGGTAACCAACCTAACCTAACCTATATGGCTATAAATGTACGCATAATATTATTGACATATACCTCTAAAAAATATAACAAATAAAATAGTTTAGTACATACCATGAAATCATTTTGGAATATTTTTAAATACTAACTGAATTAAAAATAATTAAATAATATTAAAAAAACGAGTTTGGTATTTTTTTAAATGCTTGCAAATAATAAAAATTCAAATTTTTAAAAACTCTACTTCAGTTTACTCAACTACAAAATATCATAAATGCACATACACCAAATATTTTATGTTGCTTTACCATGCAATTATCGTATGACACTCATCATTTTGAAAACATTTTAGAAAAAACTTCTATTTAATATCGTTGTCATTTTTAAGATTTTTTACTTTTTGAATTATCGTCATATTTCTAAGAAGAATATTTTTTAAGTTTATATTAAAATTGAATTTGGATTGAACAGTTAGTTTTATAAATATTATACACGTAGACAAGGAAGCAGTGGACTAACATTTTGTAGGGTAGGTGTGAAATGAAGTAGCTATAGGCTATAGGGAGTCAATGAGTACTGTGCTAATCTAAATCTTCAGTCACATTTTTAACTCTTTCGGTAATCGCATACGCAATACAACTCGGTTTTTTTTTTTTTAAAAAGCAACCATTACTCTTGTCACTAGATCCACATAGGTTAATTTTTTTGAGTTAATTTGATTCATCCAATTACGTCCAATCCCAAAGCTGCTCTTCGAAATTTAAAAATAATTTAATTTAACGACTTTTCCATAATATTAATATATGCGTATTGAGTGGTGATTTTTACCCTCTGGTTATCAAATTAAACCATATTTCAATCTAAGGTCATCTGGATTGAAATTTTTGGTGATAAGTTAATTTATGACATGACACACTTTACGTTTGTATACAATACACAAATATTAATGCATTGTTAAAATGTATATCGTTTATTTGCATGTACATTTTAAAAGCTTATTGAGTACGAAAAAAAATTTATTTGAAAAGTATCAATTTCCATTGGTTCATTATGTACGGATGTCTCTGAATCAATACAACAGTTGTGGGCTAACGAACAGCGTTTTTTTTTGTGGACCATTTCAATGGCCAATCTATATTCCTTAATTCTAAGTAAATTTAAAAATAAAAAATAATAACAATAATAATTTTCGAAACAAAAAAAGTTATTATATTATATCAATATAATAAGCTGATTGAATAATTGAATTCGGTTATAGTGCCAAACGTGTTTCTTTCGGTTTCCATTGTTGTACATTACGTTTATAAATTATATAGTTAGCATTGTTTACTTTGTTGAATATTTGGTGAGAAGAGAGGAATTAACTTGGTATATATACTTCGGGTTACCAATCGAGGGAGAATAGAAAATCGTTTTCTGGGTTTCCTTTTTTATTAAAATGAATTGTCACATTCACATTCACACAAATATATTACACTATTGTCTATTATAAATACTTAATATTTAATAATATTGATATTATATATTATATTAGAAATGGTTTCCATTTGTTTGGCTAATACAGATGTAAGTCCAAAGTGCTTCAACAGTCAACATAGGTATAACTGCAACAGGATATTATAGATGACGTATTTTTATCCAGAAATTTTGAAAATATCAGTCTCGCCACTATTACTAATTTCACGAGCTGCAATCATGCTAAAAACGACGTTAATGTGTTATTATGCATTGACCTATTTTTAAAATCGTATCGTAAACGTTTTACATTATTAAAGACCACGAAGTTTTCTTTTAAAGCTTCTTTTTTTCTAAACACTACACTCCGCAGTTATAACTCGTACATAATTTGATTTGTACCTAAGTTATAATGAAAGACTTACTCCTATTAAATTGTTTTCATACATAAAGTGTATAAGTTGAACATGATAATTCACTGGATAATATTCGTAACAAAAAATTTACATATTATTAAATATTCTCACAGTTTTATTTTATTTTAGTATTACACGAATATGTCTTCGTGAAAAGCATTGGGGTGGAGGTATTTTAAATATACTTGCTAAGACAAAATATAAAAACGTATCGAATTCACTTTTCGGAAGTATTTTGTTTCTAATAACTCCAGCAAAGGGTGCATATAATATTATATACACCGCGATATAGCTGGTAGTAAATATTATAAGGGATGTGGTACACTTGAAATGTGTTATTATACGTGTAATATGCCTCGAGGCGCCGTAGCCTTCTTTAGTACATCTCTACGCCCGCACCCTCGAACAATGTGGAATACGAGTATAACACGATAAACCGAATAAATCGAATAACAAGCAACTGACTGAAACGCAATTTTATATTGTAACTGCAGTCGAATGAAATCGACACGCGTTGCTGTACATAGACATCTTATATAAATACTTAAACCGAGTTCAAACGTTAACACGATTAATTACATTAGATATTTTTGTTTAATTAAACTATCATCAACTTATCATTATTCGTCAAGCGATAACGTAATGCTGTTTTCGAAAAAAAAGTAAAATCCGAAAATGACAATCGAAATTAAATATTCTATATTTATGCATCGAGATCCTTTGAATAATATTTTGCTACTTATATAAATTAGTGTTAACCGTTAAAATAATCTACCTGTAACTCAAACAATTTTATTCATAGATTTTGATCGCGTTCTGTGTATTGTTTTGATTACGATGCGCACTATTATATTTGTGTCGTACAATATATAACTAAATTCGACGAAAAAAGCAGTCACTGCGTGAGCCCGGCTCGGCGTTTCGGCTGTTTCAAAGGCAGTCCGCCAACAATGGTGAAATATCGAAACTTTCGTCGCACACCGACTGTACCAAACAATTATGTTTATTCACGTACGCCGTACACGGGGCGGCACGCCACCGTTAAATACACTACCCCCCCCCCCCCGCGTGTTGCTGTCGTACCGTAAAACGCTTTTCGCGGTGAAAAATGCGTCCGAATCGAAACGATTAATATCTTCGGGCCCGTTTCACCAAAACAAGCGCACTCGTTGCAAATGCCGCCGCCACAACACGATGATACAATAACGATATCGGACCCGAACGGATCGAACGGACTATTACCCGCTCACTAATAACGGTCTTTGGCAGCGATCGGTTTGGCGATATAAAGCAGAGAGCGCGTTATCTGGAAACCGAGTCGGTGCGTGGACGAGGACGACGAAAAACGGCTAACGCGCAAATTGACGTGGATGACTTTACGTCCATCACAGCGTCGGCCCTTTATTTCACTCGCTCTTTGGAGATAACGTTCATATAGAAATTGCCCACAAATTATGGGCGCATGAAATTCGCGCCAAAAACAACAACGACAAAAAATATATATATAGATATTTGTAATTTGTACCATAGCTAAAAGTTCACGTGCATTACATAGTTTTGTGATATTTTGAAATGAATTTACGTAGGTTTGAAGTTTTTTTTGCGTGGAAGTAATGCAAATAAAACTGGTATATAACGATCATTGCGTAAACCATGCAAAGAAAACAATAGCGTAAATAACGCGGGACAATATTCAAAAGTTCCATCCATGTAAAAAATCTCAGATCGGCATAGAACACTTAAATTTGTGTCACATGAAAATATTATTATATGACAGTTTGGATCATTGATTAATAAAAATTGCTCATTGAGATCAGTTTTCAAATCCAAATCACTCATAGTCTTTTGCAATTCTTCTTCCATTGTTTTCGGTAATGGCACCATTTTTCTTTTGGCATTATAAATATTTTGTTGAAGTAGTGATCCGTCATCTGTAGTAGTGGTTTGTAAATTAGATAAATTTTCAGAAATTTCTGTTCGTAATATCTTACTTGGTTTAGTACATGGATTTTCCATTGCTTTTCTCCTACATCCATTTGAATATTTTTTTTGTCGATATTCGGTTGATCATTCATTTACAATTTCAACAATATTTTCTAAAGATGTATACACTTTTGCAGTGCAAGTTCTGACAGTAGAACGCCATTGTATTGAACAATTTTTAAATTCATGAATTTTTCGCTGCGTAAAATTTGCAAATTATAACGAATCTTTGTTTCTGGTATTTTTAATAATTTCACCAATATTTTTATCCATTACTTAAACTTTTATATAATTTTGAAATGTGAAATATAAAATATCGGTTTATCTGTAAATATCACGATACTACTGTTCAATATTGTTCGATATTTTTTTTTTTTTTTTATTAGATTAGACGTAATCGATTTCGTCTTTATTTATCGTTAGTAGAACACAACAATATTATATTGAGCATGCCTCGAATTTGCGTAAAATTGGCGCAAAATACCATCTCCCAAATTATAAGGTTATCCGAAGTAAAACGCTAGGCTTAACGCAAACAATGTCCAAATTTATGACAACAGTATATATTTTTATAAATAGCTATCGAACGAAAAACGATATTATTAACGATGGGAAATATTTTCGTAAAATCGTATAAAAATATATCAGGTACTCTCGATGTGGGACGTTAAACTGCTTGTTATCGTCTACTGTCTAGCTCAAAATAATATACGATATTCAGCAGGTATTCCTATAGTTCCACACGTGGACATGTAGGTACAACCATTCGTGGAACACCGGTCGACTGGCGTTTGCAGGTAATACAACTTAATAATTTCAATATTAATATTACTCATCAGTACCTATATTATGTGTACTACGATGGTAATAACAAGCCAAGTGAATATTTCAACACACGGTATTAATACTTTAGTTTGTTAAGTAATAATAATAAATACCCTAGTCTTGTGCAGATATACGATGTAATATAAAACAATGCGCATAAAAACGTATATAATTTGTACAACTGTAATTATTTTAAAACCTTTGGGATAAACATATAATAAATGTTTAATAGGTTATCCGCAGCCATTATTGGAATATACATTTTATTTTAACTATTATTGAGTTTTTATCCGACATAAAATTAAACGTAAAATAAACAAGGACGAAAAAAAATATTTAATTGAGAATATCTGATAATAGGTTATTGGTATATATAATATAGGATTGCCAATAAAATCCTATATATTTCAATTTCAATTATACTCTCACTGCATGTACAATTCACTAACGATAAAAATATATAATGCGTAGAATGCCGTAACCACGAGTAAAATGTAATAATTATAAATAGGTAGGTACTTATTAAAAATTAAACACAAATATTTAATCTACTGTATGATATTACATTATTACTTACAAACTCACATAAAATATTTATGAATAAAAGTTTTGATTCCGCACGTGCTGGTTCGAGTTGTCTGCCAATTGAGTATATACCTTCATAATACATAATATTTACAAAACATTACGTTTCATTAAATTTATTTGTATAATATAGTTCGGGTATATTCGTTTTCAGACAAATCGACGAAGATAGCTTTTAGTTTAAACTCGTTATTTACAAAGAGATTGACTTTTTTAATTGATTTTATATCTTATTGACGTAAAAAATATACGCTGCCATTAAAACGACAAATTGTTCAAGTTAAATCGCAAATATGTAATAAGAAGTTTAAAGAAAATCACTTGTAATGTCATCAATTGAACATCAAAGCACGTTGAATCTCATTAGCCCATCGAAAATTTCCTGTACTGTTTATTTTACTTTCGCTGTAGACCAGCAACGAGTGGAAAAATACCAATATTGTTATGAAATTACATATTTTTGTAAATGATTGTTTGACGAAATGACAGTGAAATATTGTACGCGATTATTTACATCTGCAATATTTATCATGCATATATTGTATATTCTGAATAACTATCTAGATTGCATAGGCACCTATGTATAATCGTTAAAATTGATAAATTAACTTTTAACTAAATATAAATATTATATTATATTTTTGCTATTTTTTTTTTATTTGTTAAAACTAACACGGTAACAGCTGCAGAACACAAACTGAAATCATAAAATCCATTTGACAATCTATCACATTTTAGCAATTATTCATGTTGTAATATGTATTATCATCGGTTTTTTTCACGAGAAATTTTTATTATTTCAAAAATTAAAACCGTTCACAGTTCACTCTATATTATATACTTACAGCAATAGCCGTACAAATAATTTCACGTTTTTCCCTGATATTTTATAATGTAATAGTTGCAGTAAAATAAAAACTGTACAATAAATCAGTGAAACACATCCGTTCGTATGACGTTTGATTTAATTCGAAATAATATAATAACGATTAAGGGATGTTTTGATTTTTTTGTTTTACATCGCACACAATAATACCATCATCGGAGTGTCTTCCGGGTTACCAGCTAAGCTCCCACGCAATAACCGAAATTCCTGCACCCCAAGCTACCCTATTATATATATATAGGTATATGTGTGTGTGTGTCTATCGATGGTAATATCTTTGAAAACACTTTTCACAAATACAGTATATTTGTCATTCGTTGAAAGTGATAGAATGGCTGTAAATCGAATTTCGCACATGCATATTATATTGATATGTTTTTTTTAAATTTCGTCTCAATAGAAATAGTTGACACTTATAGTAATTCTATCTGAAAGAAATAAGAATGTTCTTTTTGATGTTAATGTGCATTTGAGTAACCTACCTCACAACAGTTTGTTTCATTCAGTTAGACCAATATTGTGTCATCATTAAAAATTGTTAAAAATCTAATTTTGAATTTAAGTTGCATTTATAATATTATTAGTTGCGCATTTACGTACACTGAATTTTAAGTTTTATGAACCATGTGAATTTTTACACATTCAGATTATGTGTATAATCAAGTTGACTACATGTCAGGGGATTCACCAAGCATGCTTACCCTTGTTTTTTCCTTTAACAACAATTTTTTTCAAATTCTGACGATTTTCGGAATTTTTTAAATATACTGAAAGATTAACTTTTTTTTCAAAGGAGATACAACCTTTTCAATAGTATTAAAATTGTTAAACAAATGATTTTTTTGAAAATGTTGATGTATTTAAATCAAAAATAAAAACGAGTAGATTTTGAATTCTAAAAATAATTTTAATCCTTAATTAAGTGTACTTAATAATTCAAAAAATCATAATTTGAATAAATTAATTAATATAGGAAAAAACGTAAGTATGCTTTGTAAATCACTTTATATTCCATGCTATAATACAAAATGTTAAATAATATACTGGTTTGGAAGGGGAGGGGGCCCGACTAAGCATTAAAACTAATGTTTCTTTATCAGATACAAGTATAGTACGAATCTGCTTGCGAAAACATACATTAAAAGAATCAAAAAGTAAACATTTTAAGACACTACATGATGTGTTTTACTGTTTTGTTTCATGGATAACACAAATTATGTGTTGAGTGTTAACCTTTAGGCATTTAGGTAGATGTAAAGACGAATACAATAATTGTTAATAAAAGGGAATGTGACTATTGACAATTTTGATGTTAATTTCCTTTTTTTGAAAAAGTCTTTTTTAGGATAATTAGGATTATTTTGGTCTCAATGCCTCTTTCAATAAAAAAAATATTTCTTTACTGTCCAGAATCTACCACCACCATAAGGTATGCTTGATTTTTAGATATTATTATTCAAACAAATAATTCTATTGTCGATTTTTAAGAATAAAAATATATTCATAAAACATTTTTAATGATAGGTATTTATATAATATTGCAATATTGCAACCACGAGATCTCTCTGAAGTATTTACCTACTTAAAATCTTAAACACGCTATAATATTAAACAACATCGTGATCAGTATAATACTTAACGAAATTTACTCGTTAATAGTAATCGAGTGGAAAAAAAATATATATTTTTATATGAAATCAGATTTTATAACACTATACATATATGTCTAAGGCAAATTCAATCTTGTACATATGTCATTTTGCATCTTGAATGAAATATTTGTTTAACGTGAACAGCAATAATGTGGTAACTATTATTATGGTAATTTAAATATTCATAGCATTTGCGTAACTCAACAGAGAGAAAATTTAGATATTATCATTGATTATAAATAGTAGGTACTATGTAAAGTTAATGATATTATGCATTACTAAACGAAAAAAAATATTTTAACAAATAAAAGTAAAAACCGTTTGAAAATTACATCATATCTGATTAAACTATTACCGTTATTTATAATTAAGTATTCTATTTTTTTTTTTTTTTTATGTACCTAGTGGCTTTGTTAGAAAAAGCGGTAATATTGTAATCCGATTGCAGTTATTAGTTATATTATTTTCTGTGCATGCCAATAAACATACGGCGAGTAAGGAATACAAATAATTGTACGTCCTATGGTTGTTGAATACTTCATGTTTTACGTGATAGAAGAGAAATTCGTAGTTAATATCAAATTATGGGCGTGCCTATTATATACCTCTACCGCGTGATGCCGTGTATTAACAGATATATGTTGCACGCACCAGGAAATATTTAAGCTATCACTAATATTATTTTTTTTTGCAGGTGTTAAGATGGCCGACAAATTAACAAATTCCATCGAATTCCGATAATCATCTTTATTAGTTTGAACATTATTATATAGCCAAGGTTGACTGGCGCAGAAGACGAATTTACTGCCTACAGGGCTCGGGCATGGATATAAGGTAATATGTCTTCTCCTCCCTGTTTCTGTTTTGCCAGAGGAGGAAAAACGCACGTATGTACTTTATATTATTATATGTAGATGATTAAGTGATTTTCATAAAAAGCAAATTAAAATCGTCTCGAATGTGATTTATGGTTAACCATTTACGATAAACCTATCGTGATTCCAAACAGAACTTCATGAATCTCGTTACACTACTTATTTTCAATAATATTGATGAGAAAAAAAACATTAATTGCTAGTATTTTAGTATATTATTACAGTTCTTTACGACGCTTGTCTAAAATCTTAAAGTATTCACAGTAATATATAATATGTTACTATTATATATATTATTAATCGTAGAATCGTATAACATAAATGCATATTTATAACAGTCATTCTATTTAAATCCCACTAAAAAAAAAAAAAAAAATAAAAAGTCGTAAATATATAACATTTTATTAAAAATGATACATTTTATTATATAGAAGGAAATTTTTAACTTTTAAATTGTAACAACGAATGTCAAACAATAGTAAAATATGAATTTATATACATTCGTGTTTGAATGGTGTATTTCATACTAAACATAATATATACTTAATACAATATACATGTTTAATAAAAAAACCTAACGTTTTAAAAAACTAATTTTAATAAAAATGTTGTTTGTTTAAAAAACATTTACATATAACTATAATAAGTACAATAATATAATACGCAACAATAAACTTTTTATATTTAATGGTTAGTCAGATTTTAACATACATTTTAAAATTATCCAACTCAGTTCGATGATAATCAAAGTTTGAAAACAAACAGTTTTAGATGAAATAAAATATCATAAAATTCTATATTATAATTCTGTATCATATTTTCATATTAATAAATGCATCGTATTGAGAAAAACTAAATCGTTGTGTTGCGTTATGTTCTAAATGTAGTTATTAATATTAGTATTGGTAATTGTAGTATATAAATGTACCTATATCTATAACCGGTGGTGTAGTGGGGCGTATACCCACTTAACTGTTTTTCTGCAAGTGTGCATACCCATTGAATAACAGATGATACGCGGGTATACGCGAATGCATTGGGAATACTTTTATTCTATAAATCAATATGATAAATAATTTATATTTATCTCGTGAATTACAAAGTCATTCAATTACATTGTTGCATGCTGATGAATCGATTAAAAGAACGATCAGAGTGGTTGATTCTTTTAAAACAAAACATGGAGATTTCATGTTAGAAGCCTTAAGTGCACAAAATACTATGGTGTTCAAAAACATAGTTTTATCAAGTAATAAAAAAGTAAGCTATTTAAACCATAATCAATTTTTGACAAGTCTATGTAACAACCTTCGATCATGTTTACTTGAAATAAATGAAGAGGAATTTTTTATTTTAAATGATATGCAAATTTTAAATGAAAGTACATGACCTTCTGCAGTTGAAAATATAAGATTTGGCGAAGATGAAATAAAGAGATTGACGAATAGATTTCTATTAAATACAGATAATGCGATTCAGGGCTTTCGAAGATATATTAACAATGAAATTATCAATGACGAATTAAAAGACTTGAACATTTTAATAAGAACATTGCCGGTTTCTTCGGAGGAATGCGAAAGGGGATTTGGCCAAATGAATTTGATATGTTCAGATCTTAGGGCAAGATTATCCGTTACAAACATTTCTAGTCTAATGTTTATAAATATTAATGGACCCCCAGTTGCAATATGGAATTCTACAAATTATGTAAGAAGTTGGCTGATCAAACATAGGTTTACAAATTATAACAGGTCTCGAAAAGTTGCACAGATAAAATTAAATGAAGAAAAGGCTAGTCCGTGGAAAATTTTATAATTTATTTATTTGCTTATATGTTTTTTCAATTGTTATTTGTTAATTATTTTATAAGCTCAACATGTTGGGTGTTTAAAAAAATACCAAATTTAACAGTAGCTTTGATAGAGATTTCAAAGAAAATGAGATATATTTTATTTTATATTTTTAATATTTTCCTATAAACCTGTTTCTTGATTTTATTAATTAATATTTAATAATATGCGTAATTGACACTTAAAAATTCTATTTGATTATTTGATTAAAACTTAATATAGGAAATTACTTAATATATTTGTAGGAGTATGACTGTAAACTGTAGAGGCTTAATTGCGGCAGAGTTTAATAATATAGTGTATGCAATAATAACGTAGTTTATAGGAGGGTGTGGGGCAAATCCCCTCATGTTTACATATCAAGCATATTTAAGCGTATATTCACTAAAAAATTACAACTACATCACTGTCTATAATAGATAATTATAAATTATAAAACTAAAAAAAAATCATAATATTCTGAATTAATTGTAATTGTATTGTTCCAAATATCACGCAATATTACTTAACGTCCAATAATTAAGATACTAAATTAAAATATTTATTTATGCATATTAAACAAATACATTATAAATTACTAATAGAATCGAGTACATTTTGTTACAATACATACTCAATGCTACAATAGGTACATATTTTATTGAAAAAGTATTGAATTACAAGTGATGATATTCATATTTTTGTGCGTATTTCAATATACTATTGAACAAATAATAATTAAAAATAGCTAATAACTATCGCCGTTGAAGCCTTAACAGATAATTAAAAATAAATTATTGTTATAATATGTTTACATAAACGAAGGCGCGTACGACAATGGACAGAAATTAGTAAATCGATATTTAACATTAATTGCTTTATTTTTAAACCGTAATAAATTGGGATCATAAACTGTTTAAATTATTTTTATTCATAAAGGGTATTTTTTTGGAAATGTATAAAAACTTTATTTTATATTAATTACTTAAAATATAGACTATTGCCGTGTATGTATTTCAAAATAAATAGGCTACCTACTGGTTTTAAAACTTTTGAACCTTTTTAATACCTATACCTATACTTCCCCCTGTATAATGTTATACAAAAAATACGTAGAAGATCAATGTAAAAATCAATCACACAGTTCAGAATCGAATACTTTTTTTGCTTTAATTTCTTAAGCTAGTCATCTATTTTACAGTAGTAAATTGAAATGCACAAACTTTTATATATTTTATAGACTATCGAGTCAGAAATAAATTTGAATTGATAATTTATTATGCAAAAGTTATCAAATTTAATTATTATTTAACATATGGAGATTAAAGGCTGAGGAGAAAATTATTTTTACCTGTACCAATTGGTTTTATTTTTAATAATGTATAGAATGAAAAGAAATAATTTCTGTTATTAATTATTTTTTAATAATATATTAACAATTATTATTTATCTATACCTACTAAATCCTTACAGTGAAAATCCTCAATAACTTATTCACTAGAAAAACGTAGTCTCTATGTAATTATTCGAACTACATACTCAACTAAAATAAATAGGAAGTATAAAATTGTGTATACACTGAACTAAAATAATTGCCAAGAAACCCTATAGTTTTCGATTGTTACTTTAGTCTAGGTATTTGTCGGTAAAACAACTATAACATATTTATTTGCATACACATTTATTACGTCCGATGAATATTCATATAATTTAGTATAATAATATTACGTAGGTATCATAATAAAAATAAATTATTTCGATGTAAACCAAGGACACAAAAATTTCCGGACAGGATACTGAAGCCGGGTGTTAGGTCGCCGCCTCGGTGTATCATATACAAATGGTGCATTCGATAATTTGTTAATTGAAGTAGATCTAATCAACGTTAAAATGTAAAAAAGCAGTTTTAAGACCAATACCATTTGTTTAGAAAGTAAAAAAAAATGTTTAAATGTCGAGGGGCGTTGATTCTTTTTCCGTGTTAACGTTTGTTATAAAATGTCGAGAAAATCGTGAAACGCCGCGTTGGATTATAACTGTATCATTGAAACCCCGAAATATGCCAAATGTAATTTCGTATTTTACTCGACGTTAAAATATTTATGTCTCACTGGATTAGGTGTCTCTGACGTAGCGGATCAAAATAAGGAATGAAAACGCAACAAGTCTCGTGTGCACTACCACTTATGTAAAATCTAATGAATTCACTCAACACTGTACATACCTACATATTATATTATAGTATTTGAACATCGTAACCGTGTCAGTCAAAAAACATTGTTAGACGTAATTTACATTTTTCTTTATATTTTACATACAGCTTGGTCGCAACTAAAATCTTCTTAAACGCTTTTCGAATACATATCCAAGCACACACGTTCGATGTTATAAAATTACATTCTTAAAACACCGTAAGAGGGGCGGCGGAGATAATGATTCCTTTGTTTGCGTGGATTATTACGTCTATTCATAAAACTCGTTTAATTATATTCAAATATGCGCGTATAATAATATAACATATATTGTGTAGGTACAGCAATCGATTGGAACGATTTGGTTGGATTTGGATACAAAAGTAAACATAAAATCGGTACCCGACCGCGGGACGGCACTCGGATGACGGTTTTCCCGGGAGAGCTTATAGGCTAGCGTTTACCTGCCACTCGAAAAAGACCTTATAGGTTTATTTTTTTTTTATTATTATTATTATTATTGTGGTTCAACCAGCATCTATACATACATATTATACCGACTAAGCGGCATATAACGTATAAAAAAAGAAACAAAAAAACGACTACAGACTCCAGGTGAGGTATTCGGTGGGTACCACCTATACTTATACATGTTCATAAGTGACGTAACAGTGCAAGTGGTTGGCGAGAGAGTGACACATTAAAGACGTGGCGGCGAGTAGTATTTTAACTATATAGTATATACCTTTTTATGGTCTCGATCGATTTACCCACGAGGATAATCTATATCTATATCTATTTATAACCATAAATCCTGATTTATGAACGCGTCGAAAAAAAAACGAGTAGCGCGCGGTGTATAATCAAAAATTATTTATTATACGCAAACGAACGGATGGACGCACGCGCGTGTAAGGTATGGTTACGTATAAATGCTGCTGCAGGTGTTCGATTTTCCGTTCTCAGGCGAACGTGTGCGAATATACCTAGGTATACTAACGGAAGAAT
The DNA here is from genome assembly GCA_014851325.1 of Pentalonia nigronervosa. Taxonomy (NCBI): domain Eukaryota; kingdom Metazoa; phylum Arthropoda; class Insecta; order Hemiptera; family Aphididae; genus Pentalonia; species Pentalonia nigronervosa. Next base: position 21,132 of record JACXSJ010001371.1, read on the forward strand.
ATATAAACATTCTCCGAAACAACTAACTGTGAATAACGCGGTCAGTATAATAGCAGCGTATACCTACAGAGGACTCGACGCCATTTTCCGAAAGCGACCATTTTTTATTTTTTTTTACGGAACACCCGCACCTTAACCTAACCGTTCACGGTCACCAATTTGTATATGAACGTATATTATGGCGTGTGTATAACACAAATGTAGTGGTTACTCTGCAAGAGGGTGATATTAATTAAAATAAAAATATCCGAGCTCCCGCTTGAGATTTTAATTATTCATCATCTTAGTTTTATTTTTACGAGTTCCCATACATATTATATAATTTGATACATATGCGCATACATGTACATATCCATAGAGCTTTTTTCAACAATCTGTGGTAGCGTATATAATTTTTATATTATAATATATTTAGAACCCTATAAAGTAAAATGTACCTATATGATTTTTATTTGGTACCAAACAAAACAAGAAATCAGAACGTACCTATCACTCACAATAACAATATACTATAATATGCGGATATCCTCACCGCATTTTGTTTCGTTCAAGAAATTGCGATCGGTGATGTAGGTACTTTATTGAACAAAATATCGTATCGCAACCATCTGTCCATTAAAAAAATATCAACGTGGTAGCGAGACGCACAATATTATACCTTCCCGGCCACATCAATGGACTGTGGATAGTGCAATATCTAGCATCGCGTAGGAGACTAAATTTTAATGTTTTGTCTTCTGGTAGTCTTATAGACCCCGTGACGACGCGATGCAGATGTCTTGAAATTTCGATCGAGCCGGACGAAAGACTTGATACGGAATTCAAATATCGTTTTATTCTATAACTGAAATGATATACGTGAAATCGGAACGACGGCGGCTGAAGGTCTGTAATTGTATGCATAATTTCGTGCGATTTGTCTGGAAACCGTAGACATAATCCTCTCCTGAATACCTACAATATACTTAAAATACGGTTGACATAATATTAAACCGTTCGCCGTACAGCATAAAATTAACGAACGCCGAGCGCACATAATATTATACATAATGTTATTGTACATACGGTCTGAGGGTTTTCGAGCAGTGTGTCGGATTTTATTGTAGGTACCTCCATAATAATACACGACTCGTAGTAACATCTCGTTCGGCCGACACTCGCGAGTCCCGTACATCGTGTGTCCTAACCGTACCATATTATCTGTACACATTTATATAGCATGTACAGTGACTGCGGCGATGACACGTTATACACACCTACGTCACACTGCCCATATAATAATACACGGGACGACGATAATAATAATTCCGAACCGGTGGAAACGACGACGTGTGCGCAATCGATTTCTGGACGATCGCGTCACGGCCGCAGTTGACCGAGAACAATGAGATATTTACGACGGCGGCTCGGCGGCAGAGGAAACGGCAGCGGCGGCGGCGGCGGCGGCGGCGGCCCGGAGGATTCGAAACCGGCGTGACAGGACCCAAGGTCACCTTGATATCTTATCAGCCATTTAATTACAGAGTCATTAAATATTAAAATCGATCATAATTATACGTACACACCGCCGTCATAAAATAATAATCGGTCGCCGCATGTTAATTCGTCGTGTTTTTTTATTTTTAAATCATTTTTTTTTTTTTTCCCGAGCACTCATATACTGCACACGATTTGTTTCCCCCTTCTACCCTCCTCACCCCGGTCGTGCATCCCGTCGGCCAATCGTCATTCGAAAAGTTTGCGATCACTCGCACGGAGACCCAGAGAATATCATGCACGGCGATATGAGCCGTCCACGCCACGCCGCGCGGTGCGTTCTTCTTGTCGTTATTATTATTATACACATTGTGCACCATAAATCGCTACGACGTACCTATATAATATAATTATAATTTATTCGATGCACATAAATGGGTACACCTATAGCGTATAAATATATATATATTACTACGTCGTATACTGCACGCACGCCAATATTTTATTAGCGTTTGAGTTTTATCGATTTATCGGCCAAAAGAAAATAGCAAAAAACTCCAACGCTACGATAGGGCTACCTATCTATTATATTCTAAACCGAATCTATGTGTTTTGCTTATGACCGAAAAAAGGTTTTCGCAAACTTTCGATTTAAATAAAAATAAACAGTGGGCATAAGTTTACCTATACGTATAATACGGGTTGGTAATAATATGCTCCTCTCGAGGGAATCTATAGTCCCGCCATTACAAGTTATATATTTAACTATAAGTACGAAAATGCCGTGCTCGCGCTCTTTACCTGGAAAATGATATCATTTCTAATATAGAAAACATATTTTCTTTTGACTGCATAATTTCATTAAGGTTATCTAACGATATTATAATAATATGCATTTTGTACGTTTACATATACGTATAAATTATATTTGTTTATATTTTGTGAACTCGTGCTTAAATTAATTAAAATAATAATGAACATACTTTTGAACGAACGCAATGAAAACCAAAAGTTGTTTCCCGATCCGTAGCAAAACAATGAAAAAACAATGGACAACAATAATATTATATAAATACAAAGGAAAACATTTTCCAAAATGTTTCTGCTGGTCGCAAAGAAAATTAAACATGTATATAGATATATTACTAAATCAAACGTTTTCGAACAGTGGCGATGGTATCACAAAACCCAGATGGCCAGTTTAGGAAGTAACCGATATTTTTTAAAGAAGGAGGGGGCTGTCGTTTTTATTTATATTTTTCAAGTTTGTGGGAGACCACGCCTTCTCCCCTCATTTATTCCAACCGCCACGGCGGCGTTGTGTTTAACATTTAAATCTGTTCAATGATCAAACTATATAAATTATAATTTAATTATCTTAATACGTAACAATAATAAGGGGCTGTGGCAGTTATTAAGATACTAAATCTCAATAAATGCAGAATGTAAGATTTGATTCAGATATGATATGAATGTACATGTAAATGTTATCTTTGTAATAAATTTAAGTCTTTTCCAGTTTTGACTAACATGCATTTTTAGATTCTGAGCAGAGTGATGAATGCATTGATTTTACAATATTATATGTAATGTGTTATATCAATAAATGTGTACTTGCACGATTTGTTGTATAAAATAAATAGTTTGGTCATCAACTTTCTGATAAAAAAAAAATTGGATCTAGTTGCTACTTTTGGGAGGAAAAAATTGAGTATTTTAGGTACTTTTCAAAATCATCGAGTAAAATAAAAAAAAAAAAAAGGAATTTATATAAGAAACTATAAAAAAAATAGTTTATGACAAAATTGGATTTGATTTTTTTGTAATTAATTCAAAAATAAATAACTATAGAAACATGAAGTTTTAATCAAATATTCATATTATAAGTACGCATTTACTAGACATCATAATTTTCAAAATATTTTGGCAATCTTTTTGTGTTACCTATTTATAGATTTTTGAAATTTTGAATTTTTTTTAGTTTTTATTTGTATTTATGTACGATTACATTTTTGTTTATGAGTGTACATTGTCACAATTTTTTTTATATTCATAGTTAAAAAGATTTAAAATTCATCGAGATTATAAACATTTTCAAAAATTTGTTGTTCATACCCAGAGTTTAAAAATGTAGTACGTGGTTATTGATATTATATTTTCCTTACTAAAATAATAATAGATCATAATCAAACTATTATTTTTTATGAACATCAAAAGTGAATATTTTAACGAATCCAATGTGTATTCACGTGTAAAATAACAATTTTTTATATTATTGAGATCTTATTAAAATATGTATAAAAATATTTACTACAGATACTTTTTCTTTACTCAATAAAACATTCAAAATATATTTATATTTTTTTTTCAGAAAAACGAATATTTACAATATTCATACAAATATACAATAAGTAATATATATATATATATATATAAATTAAACTATTTGAACAAAATTTAAGGTACTTATTTAGGGATTTACAATTTTAAAATTTAAAATTTTTTCTATAATATAAATATTGATAAAAATGTTATGTTTGGAAAAAAACTTAAAAATATTACACAAGATTCTAAATAATTTTTATTTTTTTTTATTATTTAAAAGAATATTTATAATCTATACATAACAATTAGTATAATAAGTAAATTTGATGACAATAAACTAAAATAATAAACAAATGGCCAAATGAAAGACGTGAGGCAAATGAGGAGGCAATCCATTAGTAGCACCTCTGACACATATTGTATTTTAAGTTTTTTTTTTTTTGGGGGGGGGAGGGCTGCTATTATATTATCATGACAAATGGGTTAAAGCAATAATTTTTCTTATAGCAGTTAAAAAATATTGATAATACAAATACACAATTTTTAATCGTCAAACCACGAAACAAATGTTTTGAAATTATTAATATTAATAACTAAAGTTTCAGGTTTGACAATTGAATAGAAAGTTTCTTATAAATTATTATTGTGGATTCCTAAAAATCTTAAAAATATTGTTAAGTAATGATAACTTTTTTACAGATAATTCAAGTTTTTTTCAATGGATATTTTTTTTTTGAAAATTTTGAGATATCTAATTCAGAATTCAAACTAGTAGTTTCCCATTTATTAAAATATTTATATTTAGGATAATTATAGTATAATAGGTATCAATTTAAATACACTTAGTAGGTAATAAGGTTGAGTGATGACAAACCGTCTGCAATCAGAATCGTTTTTCGTCGATATGCAATGATTTATCATTGAATTAAAATTTAACACATCTATTACAGTGACTTACTCAATAATGAGGAACACTCGCGAGACCTACTGTGCAGTAGAGCGCTTATCAGATTTCCCGCTTTTTTCATTATTATAATATATTATCATATTAGTTTTTCAAATAATATTAATAATTATATCTCATGACTATATGAAAAGCGTACAAGGGTCGCGCCCAAATCATTACGTAGGTAATTTTTTTTTTTTTTATAAAACACTGCTAAAACGGTTTAAATGTTGTTTTTTCATTATTTTGTCACTTATAAAGGACACGGGCGTGCTCGTTTGAATTATTTAGTTGAAATTACATTTCAAGTCTCTCATATACTAATTTAAAAACATAATTAGTCGTCTAAAATTGTTCGAATTTAAAACCAGAAATTAATATATGAATTTAAAGGGTAGAAAATAGAAATGTGGAGTTGTTCACAAAAAAAAATATATACATATATATATATTATTTCGCAGAGGCAAAAAAAAATCAAAAAGGTTTAATTTTAACGTTTTTGTCCTTACGTGTACGGTTTTCGTGTAATTAAAGTTAAACAATTTCGATTCACTCTTATATTGTCATACAAGGCGAATTGTTCAAACAAAGAGCTCGTTAAGGACAACAATTAGTCAAAGCCATAATGAAATGTAATAAACAATAAACTGTGCCATTTTGCATTGTATACAACGTCGACGAATAGATTACATGCAATTAAATTATGTTTTCGAATAAATAAAATAATATGATAGTCTATATTATAATATGCAATATAGATCGCTTCATAGAACGATATTTATTTATTGGAATTCTTCAGACATGTAGCTTAGCTTTAACTAGCTCTAATTCAGTTATACTATTTATACTTATTGTTTCTCTAAGTTAAGAATACAAAATAAAGTCTTCGAATACATAGAAACTTAACTAAACATCTGACAATGTCGATAAATTTGTATTTAGCTAGGACGTTAGGTATGTAGGAATTATATATTTTTAGTGTATTTATCAACAAAAATAAATTGTTTTCAAGAAGTAATTTAATTATACGCATTAATATTCAGTCCAGTAAGAATACGTTTCAATAAAATTTCGCTAATTGTTGGTAGTTTATGAAGTTTTATTTAATTGATATAAATATTATAGACAACAAATGAACATTGAAAATGGTGGTCTACACTGAGTTGGTACTTGTTTGAGTTCAACAATTATTATTAGTTCTTATAGAGTTGTAGAACATTATTATATTTTATACCTACTATTTTAATAACAATTTTAACTTACGTTAACTTTTAAAAACATTTTCTTCTATATTTTCATTTAAGTATAAAATATTCTTTAAACATTACGTTCTTAAGTGTTTAAACAAATATTTTAAACGGCAAACCCCTTGAAGTTCCTAAAGTACAGATTGTAAGTTATAAGCGCTTAAATATTTTTTTTAAATAGCACTTTAATATTTACTGTATCGTGTTAATATAAACAACCTCGTTTGAAATTTTTTTATTTTTATAAAAATTAAGCTTTAAATAAGTAAAGATGAAATGTATGAGTATTAGTCTGAAAATAATCGAGCCATATCACTTAGTGAGATTAACAAAAAATAATTATGGTATGAATATAACTAGCCATAAAAACCAAACAATACGTATACACACTAAAATTTTAATATATATATTTTTTGTATATATTTATAATAATTATTAGCCATAGTAATTATTGTCATGTTTTTCAATTTTTTTACACATAAATACAACTGTTTGAATGCAAGTATCTATATAATATTTTACAATACTTTTTATAAAATTATATTAAGACTTGTAGCAACTTTTGATGGCCATAATATTATATGTATTATTGTATTAAGTATTTTTTTTAAAGTCAAACCCATGAACCCCACTTCTATATATTTATAAAAAAAAAAACCTTAGACGGGTAAGTGTTTTAATAAATTATTTATTGAATTATTTGTATCCTGCACAGGTAAACAAATATTGCGTTATTTTGTCACAATTATCAATTAATAATAATATAAGTTATAACAATATTATCATAAAAATAAATGTATTAATTTTTAATAATACCGCTATAATAAAGTCGACGTAAAAGGTTCTAAAATAATTTATATTAAATACTACCTTATATCGTTGCAAGGTTGCGAGGTTTTTTTTATACACGCAGACCGTAAGATTTATATATTTTTTACGTCTGGTCGAAACGAGCATTTATATTTATATAGATTACGCTCGGTATAATATATGATATAAGTTGACCAGGAAAACGCGTTTTTTTTTTTCATTCCGAAAGAGAAAAACCGCCACAGATCTTCGTCTTATAATAATGCGTATTGTATATACGTGAAAAAAAACACCGAACAATCAAAACTAACGCGATCGGACATGATCACAGCGTATATATCTATATCTATAGCTTCTCAATAGAAAAACGTAATTTACTATATTGTAGAACTTTTTTGGACGTATACGTAGGCGAAATCAAAAAATCCGTTTGCCCAACACATTATCACCGTATAGACGAGTCGTCCTCCTCGTAGGCGGTTTGGGCAGAGCAGCTAGCAGTGTACGGACATAGGTATTTCCACGAAAATTACATGTAATAATATATTATGTGCAGTTTATTTGAGTGTATATAGAGGTAATATTTGCGTTATATATTACACGAACAAAATCAGACGACGACGATTATCCAATGTTCACGTATAGTCCGTCGCCAGCCAATAGTATAATATGCCTATATAATATAATATTATGCGAAAAAAATGTAAATGCGTAAAAAAATCGATATTTTTTTTTACCATTTTCGTTTGTATTGTACACGTAATCGATATCATACACAGGGTTTCTCGTACACACCCGCCCGCCAATACATACATAGGTACTTATTATTATATACAAATATGGATAGGCAATGAAGTAATGAACTCGTCTACCAGCGTCCTTAAAACGCATTCGATTATTTAAATGCAATATCGGTAAAAATTAGTAATTCTACTATGCATATATAAACCAAGGAATTATTATTTTTTAATTTCAATACATTTTCGATAATTCATATGAATATTATTGCGCGAAAGCAATAATTTTTCACAAATTTTAAACGGACGAGAAAAATTCGTCGACGGCTTGACGCCGATATACGCGGTGAAGCGGCCTGTACCGTAAGCGTTGTTATTCGCGTATATTTAGTGTGGGAACTAAACTGCATAATATTATCATTTTCTAACAATAATCGTTCACATTGGTGCACACACCCCACACGTACATCTCATCGGTGGATTAACGGTTTCACGACGAGGTCCAGTGCGACGGTAATTCGACGTTGAAAATTTAATAAAATAATAATAAACAAAGTTTACGCCTCGCACTCGTATACATATAATAAGGTACCTTTGTGTGTGTGCTTGTACGCGCGCGCGATGTATAAAAAAATATCGTATAATATAGAATGATGGTTATTGGTCGTGGGCCGCGGGCTACGGACACGAGACACTATTATAATAATATCATATTATGTGTGTTTGTGTGTGTGACGCGTGTATATTATGTATCATTATTATATTATTATACTATGGTCCAGGGGCTCTTGTGTACGGCTCTGAAAAAAATTATGTTGTAACGAGCGCCAATTATATTGCGATACGGTATTGATAATAATAATAATGAAAAAAAAAAAAAAATTATTATTAAATTATTAGCGTTTAAAAATATGCGCTCCGAAAATGTCCGAATGTTATGTGCGAGCAAAATAACAAAACGATTTTCGGACGTTGAGTGACGTTCGAACGCTCGGAGGATCTATCCGCGGTTCGCATTTCGATATAATATAATACAAAATGTAATATTACGATAATACCGAGAATCGTACAATACGACACGCGCGGATCGTAGACGCGTTCGCGTCAAATTCACTATTAAATATTTTTTTTAAGGTCATGTACAGCGGCAGATCTATAAAAATATATATTGCCTTTAAGGCGTTTCGGTAAATAACACTACACGTCTACACGCGATACGATTTAAAACGCGGGGCGTAAAAATGCATATCACGATATTGTTTTAACATTGCCAGACAAATAGAAATAATCTATGATCAATTCATCGAAAAACGGACTACACAGGTTAATTATACGCCTGTAGTAAGTTATGACCAGATTTACCACGTCAATAGCTACTCGTGTGACTGTTTAAACTTTTAAGAATAAGCCCACCGTGAATTGACAAGCAATGGAGGATGTATAACTGTTATTTGTGAAATGGAATGATGACTTATTTTGTACCTACATCAAAATTATGTTTTTTTTTTTTTTTAATTTTGAACTTAAATATTAGTCTAGTCTTTGTTTTTGCTTTAAATTAAATAGGCTAACACCAGAAACATGGTATTTATCGACTTAAATTTAGTGTAATCACATTAAAACCATAAAATTTGATAAATAATTTAATATAGATCGTGATCCACCATAGGAGGGTCGTGTGGCGAAACAAGTTTATTTTTTTTTAATGATATGCAACATTTTTTACTGCAGATTGTTAAGCAGTTGACTTTTTTGAAAATTGTTATTATATACCTATCTATAATCAGAATTTAAACGAGTAGTTTTGAGTTATTAAAATGTTTATACTATATATAATAATACTTAAAAGGGGCAATAAAAAATTTAAAAATATGTAATATGTAACAATATTATTATATTGGACAATTTTTCAAACTATAAAATGTTAATAGATGAGGTAATATTAATTAGTAGATAATAACTATAATTTACAATCTTAAAACTATCATAGCCACTCCCTCACTATAACTCCCAATTCATTTGTCATGGATTTATTATCCTTAGTAGGTATATAAAGCTAAACAACTTTCTCGTTCAAATTGATTTAAATAGATTTTTTTTTAATACAATCACCTACAATTAATAAGTTACAGAAAAAAAGCACATAGTTATATCTATTGAAAAAAAAATAGGTTTCGCCACAGGAGTACAGAACACTTCTTAAATGGTTTAAAAAATATTGTCCATAAGTAAGCACACTTAAAATGTTTAAAATCCAGAATTCGAAAAAATTTATTATCAGTGAAAAAATGGGATGAGCGCGTCGTGTTTTGCAGACGTCGCTGTGGGTAATCGAAAACGAATTTACATCTCACTCGGGTGTCTCCGGGACGGCTAAAAACAAAATACAATATGCTAATATAACACGACTAGTCACGAGTCATGTAGCTGAATACATTAAGCGATATTGCCACACTCGTGGAAATGATTTTATCGTTATTCGTATCATATGGGTACAAATACAGGTGGGCAGACGTTGTACCGACGACGCCAAGAATAAGAAATTATTATTGAAAACGATTTTCCGTTCCACAGTAGACTTTTATAATGCGTTTGATCGCACGCACGTTTGCGATATAATATTGCTATATTATATGTTTTATGGGCATCGTCGTCAACTTTCGACGAACGTGAAAGAAGATCATATTTGCGTATTTGAAACGTCGCCGGGCGCAGACGTGTGGCACCGCAAACGTACCTATATAATATTAATAACACGTTATTTGTTCGCCGCAGGTCAAAATAATGATAAAATTGGCTTTTCCGACAACACGACCGTTTTTTACGGTACGTTGGTATTGGCCTATAACTTAATAACATCTTGTAATTTTATATGAAATAATATCATAATAATTATTATATATGTTCCTGGGAAAAATTCGTTCAACCTACCGTATAACTAATAGAAAAATAAATTATCAATTGCAATATAGTAGGTATAAGAAAACGTAAGAAACATAGGTTGACAGACTGTCTACATTAGGAATCGTTTTTCGTATACATTCATTTGAAATCTTAAAGTCATTTGTTAATACATCCATTAACCAATGACAAGATACACATTCCACACCTAAACTATACAGCAAATCAACTTCCCCAGTTTTATTATTGATATTACTGCACCAGGCATTACGACTTTATAATATCTTAAAAGAATATGAGTAACACACGGTTTTATTTCCAAAACAGCTATAATGACTGATGAAATTATCATATTTGAGAATTTGTCCTCCTCAAAAATGTTTAATAATTATTTGATTTATTAAATTATCGTAATATGTTCTATTGATAATACCCATGACTTGTTTTGTCAACGGAATTCTAATAACAATGTTACAAACAATGCACTAACACACTGGATCCCATGATTTTCATTCAGAAACCAAAACTTCAATAATAAATAATACATTTAGATACGTAAATTAAGAGAACGTTCTACACCCGCATGTATTTTAGCAAATCTACGTGCCGAATAATTATCAAGGATTTGCTATGTTACACGTGAGTAAGACAGAGAAAATACATGTGGGTGTAGCGTTTTCTTGTAGAAGTACTGTGGCGACTTTTTTTTTTTACATTCGTCGATAAAGTTATTTGAATTTTTCTTTTTAATAAATTTAAAGTAAGGTACCTATATTATAATATTTTAATATTTTATATTGCTTATTATTTTCGCCTTTATGTCTGTTGCCGAAACCACTATCAACTTTTTATTTAACAATCAGAAGAAAAATATTTTTCGAATATTGAATGAATATGGTTTTATTTCATTAATAAGCGTTTAAAGTTTAGTTTAGTGGTAATAAAAGATACCCCGTGGAATAATAACCATTGTAGTGTACTATGATCGACATATACACTTTAAAACTTTGTAAAAAAACAAAGTTTCGAATAAAATTAATAAATTTGTAATATTACTTATAGTGGAGACTGTATAAATAAAAAAAAATGAATAATGCTTTTCAGAATAATAAGAATACGCTGTTCAACTATCTCACTACAGTATATTATATATTTACAACACTTTTGTATTTCATTTGGAAGGAAAAAATACTAAAACAGAGAAATATCGCATTGAGCTACAATGTGGTTGTATTATTGCTACATGTATTTGCTGTTTTCAAAAATAAATATGATGAGTACAATATTATTATGATATTGCGTGTTTGCATACATGGAAAATAAACCTAAGCCGACGGTGGTCAAAATGTATGTATATATATAATATGATTGTCAAGTATTTAACAGATATATTTGGCTGGTAGGTATATATGATATGTATACAATAACATTATTATTCGGATTTTAAATTTACAATTTTTAGTGTTTGGCGCCAAATAGGTAGTTATTACGATTTTAATTATTTACTCGTATATGTATCACAATGTGCACCTACGTAATTTTTTCAACGAACGAAAAAGGAACCAATACTGAAGGTTATAGTCGAAAACCATCGTATTAACGCGTCGCTTATCGTGAGTTGATTTTCAAAATAAAGACTATACTTTATTATACCTGCAGTAGTGTACATAATATAAAACATCTCTTTGTGGGAGAAAAACATGTTTACGTGTAGTTAATAAGTATAATCTTTGAATTATCTGTCGCTGATATTATTATTATTATTATTGTTATTATATTACTCAGGTTCTTGACAAGATAATTAATCATAATTATTACAAAAAAACAGTCCTACACGATCGAGTTGACATCTAGGTCACGGGAGTATTATTTTAATACAAGTACCTACTTACAATGATATTTTAAACAATTTTGTTCCGAAAACAGTGTCTTTTATTTTAATATTTTAGTGTCATATAATATTTTTTAAGAATGTGTATAGTATTAAACTACTCAAATTAGGGCGTCTATACATTGCAGTATCTATATTATGTGGTTTCTTATAATGTTCGATACAGAAAAAAAACATGACTGAAAAATTGTTTATGCCAAAAATGATAGATAACTCAAGTTGTAAAATACATAAGACATTCTAAGATCGATACATTCCAATATTAACAAGATTGTTCCATTTAAATTATTTTAATACTTACTGTTGATATTATTACTCGTAAATTGGACAATGTTACTATATAAATTACACTAACACTAGTAGGTAGGTGGACTTAGATGTATACTTGAATTAATGTAATATATTATTCATATATAGTTTGATTCATGACAATTCGTTCGATCGGCTCCTTGAAATTAATAGCGTAATGCACTATTGTAATAAAATAAAATTTATATTAATTTTTTGTAATTTTTTGTTTCATATGTAAATATACATAAATATATATATTTAAATTACATACGCCAACTAAATGGTATGCGAAGTTGTTTCATAAAGTTAATCTTAATAATTTAATATCGAGTCTTATAATGTAATATATATATATATATATATATATATGTGTACAATAACTTGACTCGAGCATACATTAAGCACCTAAGCATTAATCAATCGAGTTAGTGCATTATTTGTGTATAAACGTATTTTACTTATGTAATTCCTCTAATGGCGTTATTTTAAATGCACGTAACAGCAATGCATCAATTTATAATAAATACAATGTATTATACCACACCGTAAATATGAAATGTACACTTAAATTATGTTCAAATGCAATTATTTATTTTTTAAATAGGTATATATTACGAATGAAATATATATTTTTTTCACTGCTTCAGCATTTTTAAAACGCCGTGGGTATTTTTAATTGGGTTTGCGTATTGATAAATTATATACATTTTACAATTTTTCTTTTTCTAGCAATTCGATTTTCGTTCGTACGGATGCACGTTTTAGAATTCTATGTTTAGCGAGACGCTTAAATATCTTTATTATATTATTATATAATATAATAATTTTAAAAGACTATCGAATTAATTGGGACGGGTTAAAACAGTGTTATAACAATATAATATTATATACACCTACGCATGTCAATTGTATTCATTTAAAATATATATTGTATTATTTCGAGATTAAAACTATTGATGCCGTGAAATTATAGAAACTGGCAGTGTTGAGTTGAAATTTGAAATTAATACCCCAGTGGAAAAGAAAATACTCTCGTTCTCGGGGATTTTTAATGCGGTTAATTAACGATCGTTAAAAAAAAAAAACGAACGATAATTAGATAAAATGAAGTATTGTTACCAACGTTTAAAAAAAAAAAAAATAGATTACTAAACGTTTTGCTTGTGGTAGTGGAGAATAAAAAAATAATAAGAACGTGTAAATATAATGTTTATAAGCACTACCGTCGCCCACAACGAACAGACGACATAAAAACAGTATACCTATTGTTGGGTACACGTGCATATTTATATTATTATTAAATACACTCTGTGATGGTATTCATAATCAATGACATTACGTCATGGCCTCGAAACCACGATAGGTAGGTAAAGGAGAAAAATATTTTACACCGAAACGTCGAAAAAATACTAATCCGTGCTGCTCTGCGACGGTTTTATGATACTAATGTATTATTATTTTTCGCGCGCAGTCTTCGAAACGTCGTCGTTCAGTGTAAGACCGCCTTAAACGCGCGTTATACGCACATTTGCAGGAAAAAAAAAAAATCATCGCTGTGTTCGCGGGCGAAGAAAATAATTAACTGGTTTGGAAGTATGGTCGGACACAAATCGTCGAACGAGACAACGCGCTCCGTGCTCGGTCGCTAACGCGCGGTAGTCGGAGAGATGCACAACGACGACTCGTCCACGTGCGAATAATTCTAATGTAATTATATGACGCGAGACGTGTGAACGTACAATTGGCCCAGGCGTGTTACATTT